>JAOTQJ010032849.1:0-15842 GCA_025642045.1 Solanum sejunctum
CCCGCATTTGTGTTTGTATACCTGTTCTTATGACTATATCTAGTACTGTTGGGTTCGCTGTTTGCAGGTGGGTTAGTTAATAAAAAAGAGGAAACTCTGTCAAAATTTTTGTGAAATTCCTTAGCCGTCGTAAGTAAAAATTTAGTATAAGTGGTTGTCACGGTGTCCTATCAGCACCATTCAAGGCCCCTGGGTTGGGTCGTGACATCTTTATGGTTGGACAATTTTACTTCTTTTATCTATGTTGAGCTAGGGCTTGTTCTATGCCCCCATCATAGATTAGAGGTATGCTGGATTTAGGTAATTGATGTAGTTCCATTTATTCCGACATAGTTACTTGAGCTTTTATTCTATGTCTAGACTTTATGTTGAAACTTATCTTCACCATTCCTTTATGTAACTGTTGTCTCTTGTTATTTTATGTATTTTTTATATGCTCAGAGGTTTGGTGGGAGCCCTTCAGGCTTATCACCATGTCGCATCTACGGCCAAGATTGGATCGTGACAATTTCTTGGTTAAAGTGGTAAGTACAACATGTCACATATTGAAGATAGTATTATCAAACCTATTAAGAAGGCTCTATATAGTTTATGAAAAGAAAAAAAATCAAATATCAACTACTTTCACCTTTTCGTAAGTTGGTTTACTATCTAAACTCTCACCTTGTTGATGAGGGTTCGATTCCCCATATTGTAAATCCCTCTCTCATTTCCCCTTCCTCTGCCCCCATTTTAAAAAAAAAGTTTATTCACAATAATAGTAAGAGTAACTTCGGTAAGTTTGATCCTAGAAGCGATGAAGGTATATTTCTTGATTACTTTCCTTCTACTCATACTTTTAGGGGTCGTTTGATACAAAAATGAATAGCGTAGGAATTATTTTTTATCAAATGTTTGGTTCATTTCTTCCCATCTAATCTTGTGCTTATTTTAATATTCTACAAAAAGTTTCTTTCCAATTATACCCTAGAATTATTATGAAATTTTCTATTTCATGTAATTAGATCAAAATAGACTATTTTTTTGTAGCTTCTAACTAGTTAGGAGAACAATAATTTTGTCATCGTATTTGCTATTTTCTCATTTGAATTATTTGAGTGTGAATAATTGTGATTTTAATAAATTATCACTAATAAAATGTTAATTTTTAATTTAATAAAGATAGACCATCTATTGTCAAAATTAAAAAGATGGTAAACAATTGTAAAATAAATAATCTATATTAACACGTAGGGATGACAATGGGGCAGGTGTGGAGCGGGTTAAGCTCTACTTGCAAATTTTGTAAATAGCCCCACCCCACATGATGACTTTTTTCATTTTCAAACCCCCCTCCCGTGCCCCCCCTCCCTCGCTCGCCCTGCCATGCATTGACTCACTCGACTTAAATTTTTAAGTTCTTCTATTTTTTAATTGAATTTAATATGAAAAATAAAAAATTATAATTTTTTTAAAAATCTTTTGCTACTAGCATCTCAACAACTAATTAACTATGTTTAGTTGATATTTTAATAATTTTATTTTTGGTTAAATTTTGGCCATTGGGCCTTTTTATTCGTTTAAGCGAAACTGTACAATTGAGTAGTCAATAGCCTAAACCGACGCGGTCCAAAGGTCTCGTAGATACCTTACTCTATAGACGACTTCCTCCTTTCCAAAAAAAGACCCCTCAAGTACTCTAGATGAATCTTGTAGCTCTGCAAACCTGTACTTTCCAGCGGCTATACTTGTGGGCGATCAATCAGTGAAGGTTGTTCAAGATAAAAAATTCCTCGATGAAGTCGGGGAGTGATAATGTAAGGTGAGGTTGAAACTCTCCATTCCAGTTCTTCTTATTCCATAGTTGACTTATACTGACTCCAGGGGCATTATAAGGCTTTTAAAGGAGGTTCTTAGGTAACGAGGGGTACTGTATTTTGGGATAGGAACCATGCGTAAGTGTCTTCTCGTTCCTGGCATTTAGAACCTCTTTACTTTACCATATCCCATTCTAACTCTTCATCTTCTTGTCATTTAGATGGAGGAGGAGTTTTGCTATTGTGGGGGGGGGGGGGGGCATGTCATGGTGCAGGGATTTCTCTTCATGATTAACTGGCCCAGATCTGGCTATTGACTTACTTTTTGTATGGGAATTCCTTTTGGAAGCTAATCTGGTAAATATGTAGGAGTAGAATATACTAGTAAATAAATAGATTCTTTTGTAAATAATGACTCCTACCCATGTTTTTGCCCACTATAACTAATCCCCATTAGTCTTAATAGGATTGGTCTTAATGCGCAAGTTGTAAATTTGATACTTGTCACAATTAATGATTCTCCTGCATGGACTTGGTAACTTTTTGAAATATTGCTCTGAATTAAAGTACCCTGATCTAGTGCTTAATTAGCCAAACTGTCAACTAGTTAATTTGCTTCTCTGAATATGTGATTGATTATTGCCTACAATTCCTATTTGTGTTATAATTTCTGCAAATTGCTCTGAATGACTTCCCAAATCCCATTAACGACTTTCTATCAGAGCAAGGAATCAATTTCAATGACTAAACTAAAGAGATGATTATTTTTGCAATACCTCAAGCACTTTTGCATGGCCATGGATTCAGCTTCAGTATTGGTCATGTGACCCACTTCCCCTATTTCTGCAGAGATAATGTCCCTAATGTGATTTATCAAATAATAGGCATAGGCACTCCTCCCCGGATTTCCTCTGCTAACACTATTTGTGTTCCTTTTGAGGTGACCAGTGGCTGGTAGGTTCCATTTGACAAGTAGATGGTAAATTTTGGGCCAAAGAAAAAATCAAACTGACCCAGTCTCTGGGCCTGAGATCCAAGGGTTCTAGCCTTTGCCACATAGTATATCAGTTGAAGGGATTGATATGATAAAGTGTCAAAGGTCACATCTTTACCATGTCTCCTGTTGTTCCTCCTTCTCCATAGTAGGCACATAATAATCATAGAAACAGCTTTCATGATAGGAAGTAACCTGCTAGAGGTTGTGACATTCCACCATTTACTGATTTGCTATTGAAGGTGGTTGTCCTGGATAGCTAGACCTGCACAAGAAGCAAATTGCCTCCATAGTCTTAAGGCTATAGGGACTGTTAGAAATAGGTGAGTCATGCTCTTCTCTCCTTCTCTATAGCAACAGTGGCATTTAGAGGCAAGATTGATTATCATTTTTTTAAGATAATCTTCAGTGGCCACCCTTATTTTTCAGACTCTCTATTGAAAAAAAATAAATCTTGAAGGAGACCCCTTTAATCCAGATATTGTCTAGCGACCAAACTTCTTCCATTTTACTTCTCAGTCCTTGGAAGGTTGATTTAGTGGTGATGTGACCACGAGGGTAGGCCATCCACCAAGCTATATCAGCCTCCTCTACCAATGAAGGACTAATGTTACTGGTAATGTGATCAGCAAAGTCTTTATCCAATAGACTCTCCAGAGAGTTCCTGTCCCATTCTCCATTAACAATGAAATTTCAAACTTCAATTTCCTCATCTTTCCCTTGCTCCACACTGAAGTAAAGAGCCCTAGTTTGGTCCAATTGTCAAAACAGAAGATCATAGAACTTCTTATTACTTGCCACCAAATCTCATGATCTACTTCTTCTTTGATATCCACCATCTTTTTCCATATATGAGAACCACCTCTAGAAGAAGCAATCAAAGATGTGCTTTCTTATAGTATTTGATCCACATGAAGGAGGACCATAGGGAGCCAACTGCAATCCTAAACTTCCATCTGAGCTTAGTAAATAGGGCCTTTGAGATGTCAAATAGTAATCTAAATCCCACTCCGGGGGTAGCAAAAGTCCTCCTATTTGACCTAGTGTTTGCCTTTTTCACCTCCCACCTTGCTCCAAAAAAAGAAAGCGAACATTTTATCGATTTCCTCAAAAGTTTTCTTAAGGGAGCTCATCATAAAGAGAAGATACGCAGGGATAGAGGATAACACATGATTAATCATCAATTTTTTACCTCTATAAGAGAGGAATCTGGTTTGCCATTCTCTAACCTCTTAGCAATTTTGACAAGGAGTTTTTCAAAGAAGGAGGAGTTCCTTCTCCCATAGAACAAAGGGCATCCTAGATAGATAAAGGGGGAAGTTACCAACTTTAAGGCCAATAAGTTTCCTCAGTCTCATTGTAATCACCAAGGGACTTTTATCATGCACATAGAAGTAGCTTTTCTCTTTGTTGAACTTTTGTCCTGAGATTTTCTCATAGTTGTTGATGACTTTTATCATTTGGATGATGGAATACTTGTCTCCTATTCGAAATAGAATTGTTTCATCAGTATATGCCAAGTGATTAATCTTAAGACTCTACTTGGGCATCCCATATCTTATGAATCTTCCATTTAAGAACAGATTGTTCAGACTTCTAGACAAAACCTTAGCAACAATGATGAATAGAATTGGGGAGAGTGGATCTCCTAGTTTCACACCCCTAGAGGACTGGAAGAACCCATGAGATTGTCCATTGATGAGGACAGAATACCAATTATTGCTTAGAAGTCTCCAAATGAGGTCTATTAGTGTCCCAGAGAACCCAAATTTCCTAAACACTTTAGTCAAGAAACCCAGAAAATTCTATCATAAGATTTTGTCATGTCTAATTCTACTATCACATTGTGATGCTTGTTCTTCTTTCCGATGTCCTTAATGATCTCTTGAGCAAGAAGGACATTTTCAGCAATGTTTATAACTTTCACGAACCCAGATTGGTTCTTGGAGATGATTCAGGAATCAGGGGGTGAAATTATATCTGGTAAGAGCCTTGAGAAAATCTTATTCACAAAGTTACAAAGGCTAATGGGCCTTAAGTCATAAGGTTCCTCACCTTGTCCTTTCTGGAAATGAGAACCATTGGTATGGGTGATGAATCTGGGAAGTTGGTACCCACAAAAGAAGGCTCTGACCATTCTTTCAATGTCAGAAACCACAATATCCCAGCAGTACTGTAAAAAGAACCCATTGAAGCCATCTGGAACCCCAGCACTATCACCATTCATGGCAAAAAATATCTTTCTTGATCTCTTCCCTATCAGGCATCTTGGTGATCTCTTCATTCTTTGTTTTAGTAATCTGAGGAGGGATGCAGTTCAGCATAACAAAGTCCTCAGCCAAGCAATGTTCAGAGAATTGCAAGGCAAAAGATATAGAGGCTTCTGCCCCTATGTTCTACTCAGCACTAATCAGGTCACCTTCAATGGAAGCTATTTCATCTATCTTGAGTCTCTTCCTTCTTTCATTAACAAAGGAGTGGAAGAATTTGATATTTCTGTCCCCATCAACAAACAACTTCATACTAGCTTTTTGTTTTCAAAAATCCTCTTCCATAAAAATTTACATGGCAAAATATTTTTTGTCTATTATGTTATGAAATCACATGAATAAAATTTAAAAATTTGACATGATAAATTTACTTATTTTTATATTATGAAAATATGAACCCGCAAATAAATAAATTTTGTAAGATAATTTATTTAAATAAATTTACTGGTACAAAACTACAACTACAAAAATAAAATCAAGAAAATTCAAAAAAATGTGTACAAAAATTTGAGGGATATTTGTCTTTGTATATAATTCCATGGTATTAAATCCAAGGTATTAGTTAATACTATCAAATAGGAGGTATTTATTAGTACATGCGTCCAAATTTCTACTAAAAATAATATTAATTAGCACCATTAGATAACTCATGGATTATTTCCCCTAATACCTCCTACCAAACGATTCCTTAGAGTTTTCAGTAAAAGAACTTTAAGTGTTGAAGAAACTGTATAGGTAAGTTTTGATGATTCTAACTCGAGACTGCAGGATACTAGAAATGTATCCCTGAGAAAGATTCACCTTTTACTTCTATTTCAAGTTACTCTCCTAAAGAAATCGGCCTGCAGATACTCAACAGTCAACTCATGCAAATCATGAGTCAACTATTAAAGTTGATAAATCAAATGTTCCATGAAAATGGAGATAAAATATAAGTTTTTCACATGATTTTATTATTGGTGATCTAAATTAGAAAAGGTAAACGAGAGTTTCTTTAAAGAAGCAAACATCAATGGCTCTCACATCTCAAATGGAAATCAAACACATAAATGAGGCATGGAGGATGAATCCCGGATACAAGCCATGAAAATAAGCTTGATCAATTCGAAAGAAATTAGGTTTGGGTACTTACTAAAAAAACCAAAGAACTGCTAAATTGTTGAAACAAAATGGGTATCTCAAAATAATCTAAAAGAAGAAGATAAAATAATTAGAATGAAGTGAGACCTTTCACCTAAGGGTATTCATAAGAAGAATATATTGATTATGATGAAATACTTGCCTTTGTTGCCAGGTCAGAATCCATTCATATGCTGTTAGTTTTGGATAGTTTTATAAAAGAAGAAGTTATTCTCAAACAACCTCATAGCTTTAAAATTCCTCTTGCCCTAGTCTTATATTTAAACTGTCTAAAGCTGTCTAAAAGAAGCTCCAAAGGCTTGATATGAGAGGCCTACCACTTTTCTCTTAAAAGTAACTTTCAAAGAGATAGGATAAATATCACTCTTTTTATTCAAAATACTCTCTCTAGTTTATTCAAAAATATATGTGAATGATATTATTTTCAGAAATTCTAGCCACTTTTTATATGAGAACTTTGCAAATTTATGACAGTAGAATTTAAGATGAGTCTTATAGAACTCATTTTGGGGTCGTATGATAGAGTCTATCTCATATCATCATATACGAAAGAATACCAACCAATACCCCGGCGATGAGCTCTACTATGCTACTGGAGAAGTATCAAGTATAGCCAAGGTGGCAATCTGGCTTAATCATCTATCACACATGATAAAGAGCAAATCAATACCCCAGGCTCGAAAACCACAACAGTCACTAGTGTAATAATTAATCAGGACACCATCTTAATATCAGACTACTTATTACTAGGGATACAACCCCATAACTACATATATATATATATATATATATCACAGCTTAACCCATGAACAACACCTAACTATATATTTCAGCTCAACATGCACATATCCTAACTCAGTCTAAGGAGTAGGAAAGCCAAGCTTACTTGGAAGATGATTCATCATATCCTGAGTCAATCCACCTGAGCTTTTCCCCCTCTGATCACTTCTCGATGTTGCTCATCACCTATTGAAAGCATAATTCACAAGGTTACCATGGTCACATTGGCTGTAACATCTCAAAAAATGGGTGAAATTATATCAATAGCACTTAAAATGGGAAAAAATAGGGCCCACACCTAACATTTTGAATAAATCCCAGTGAAATGATTCCCACGTCACCCCAAGTCTATAGTCAGAATTTTAGCCCAAAATGGACTCTAGAAGGCCGAGAAACGGCTAAAAATCGAGGTTATATTCTTTACCAAAAAATACTTCTTTCAAAAACTTTCTTGATAAAATTTTACATAAACCAGCTAAATTTATAAGAATCCAGGTATACCATAGTGTTCCTCTCAGATTATAGAACAATTTAGACTTAACCTTTACTTAAGTAGGTCGGGATATCATAACATAAAGTTTTCACACAATTAGGAGAGCATAACCAACTAAAATAGTGTTTTTACCTCAAAATATGTGCCAAAACTGGAATTCGAAACTTCCATAGCATTTCTCATGAAAATATGTACAACGTAGCCTTTTAAATCACTTGAATTGGATAAAAATGAGCTCAAAATTGTGGTGCGAAGTTAATATCTATATATGTAAGCATTGACCTAGAAACTCCCTTATATATGCACATGGGCCTGGTGACACGTCCCTGACATATGGTAGGTCTGGATCACACCACATGTCAACACTGGGGCTGGTTCCATGAGCTCTCTAGGTATGCTATTGCCATATTTCCTATAGAGGAGAAGCGAATCAAAAGCTTTGTCAGAGGTCTGCAGAGCCAGTTGTAGATTGAGACACAATCACTTACGACAACTGACCATCCCTTCTAGACATTATAGATCATACCCATACCATTGACAGTGCGTCATAAGGCCCAAGGGGCAACGGCAAATGGGCTCGACATGAGGGCTTACAATAGAGAACGGTCTAGGTTCAAGAGACAGTATGATAGGCACTAGTTGAGGTTCTAGCAGGGTTAATCTAGTCAGTCTATCCAAGCTTCACTGCAGGATTTTGAAGGCAATCGTCGATCCCAAGATGCTTCTTGATAGAGTGGCCTCTCTCGTCCTATCAAGAGGAGAGAGAGGGACAGAGACACTACAACTCTAGAGCAGATCGGTTCTTCTCAGGTAGCTAGCTAGAAGTGCAGAGCCTCTTATACAAATACCATAGGTCATAGTGACTGGCGCACGGATGACCTAGCTTGGTCAGGATGCTACGAGTGTGGGGCACTAGATTATTAGTCTCAAGAGTGTCTTGTGAGGGGAGAGAGATACCTAACTTCTCAAACAAGCCTACCAGTCCTACTACCGTCAGTTAGAGGTTCAGGTCGAGATCAGGACTATAGCAGTAACTAGTAGGGCCCCGACGATGATCTGTGAGGTCCTAGAGATAACAAACCAGATAGTAAAGGCTATCTTAGAAGGGGCTCATCAGGGCTAGTTCTATGCAACTCCTACCCAGTCAGAGGCTAAGGCATTTGATGATGTTATTATAGGTACGATTATCTTATGTCAGCACCCAGCATCAACTTTATTTGACCCCAAGTCTACTTATTCATATACATTCATTTTCTTTCCTTCTCGAGTGGGGATAAGTTCTGACCCTCTATCAGTACCACTTTGTGTCTCAACTCCAGTAGGGGATTCTATGGTAGAGTGGATCGAGTGTGCAGGTCATGTATTGTGACTATTTAAAGGTGACAAACCCAGGTGGATCTATTATTGCTTTACATGCTTCATTTTTTTTATGTTATTCTAAGTATGAACTGGTTGACACCCTATCATTCTAGATTGTTATGCCAAGATTGTGACCTTAGCCATGCCTAGTGTATTGTCAGCGGTATGGCAGGGATCTATTAGCCACGCACTAGTTGGTTTTATCTCTTATGTCTGAGCCTAGCTAGAGGTGATTTCTACTAGCTGTTTAGCAAACTTGGCCCATGTCCATGATGTTTCAGCTGAGGTCCCTTCTGTTGATTTGGTTCCAATGGTTTGTGAGTTCGCAGTGTGTTTTCTGTTGATTTACTAGGACTTCCACTTGAGAAAGATGTTGATTTTGTGATTGATTTGGAGTCAGACACTAAGCCCATATCTATTCCTCCATATTGAACGACCCCTGTTGAGCTTAAAGAGCTCCACGTTCAGTTATAAGGTCTTCTAGATCACGGATTTATTTTGCCAAATGTCTCTATGTGGTGCTCCTGTGCGGTTTGTTAAAAAGAAGGATGGGACACTATATATGTGTATTGATAACAGGCAGCTAAATAAGGTGACTATGAAGAACCATTATCTCTTGCCATGCATTGATTATTCTTTGACCAATTACATTGAGTTGCAGTGTTTTCTAAGATTTATTTGAGGTTGGGCTGCCATCAGTTGAGAATCAGGGTGGCAGATATTCCTAAGACTACCTTCCAAATGCGTTACAACCATTATGAGTTCCTGGATATGTCATTTGGATTGACTAATGCTCCAGCAACCTTCATGGATCTGATGACGCATGTATTTAGACCATATCTGGACTCTTTTGTGATAGTTCTTATTTGATTATATCCTGGTATATTTTCAGAGCCGTGAGAAGCATTCCAAGCACTTGAGGGTGGTACTCCAGACACTGAGGGATTACTGGTTGTATGCTAAGTTTCCTAAAATTATTGTTGAGGTTTGGAGTTTCGTTGACTTAGTTGGGTAGTTTGTTGAGGGGTTTTCGACTATCATTGCACCATTGGCTCAATTGACTCTCCAGGTTGTTCCTTTTATGTGGTTTGAAAAGTGTGAGTCCAGCTTTGTACGCCTTTTCAAAAAAAAAAAGATCTATACAAAGCAACTACTTTAGTGATATTTTTAAAAATGGTTCGACAGAAGCTCATTGATGCAAAAAAAAAAAATAATAATAATAAAGTGTTGTTGGAATCACAATAAGAAGAAACTGAGTCCATCTAATCTTAAAAGCAAATGTCAAAAACGCTGGTACTAACATTCACTTGCCAATATTCAAGGGAAATACCATACAAAACATGCTTTTGAGGATGAAAGAAAAATATACTGCTCTCAAGCCAGTCAAGTCTAAAGCAATTTTATACTATTCTCTAAATAATGGGAAGGAAAAAAGGAAAAGAAGCTATTTATCCTAATGTTTATATAGCTCTAAATGCGCAAAGAATGATGTTATAGACAACTATATACAAACCAAGGATAAAGCCAAATTTGCCTTAAACACAAGACCGGTATATTTTAGCATAACAAATTTATCATCGGATAAAGGCAAATTGCAATCCTAACACGAAAATAATACGCAGGTTCTATCTCACAAATGGAACTCAACTAATTTGCCATATATAAAGCCAGATATCAACATAATGAAATCAACAACATATAATAGAGTAGGAAAACTAATTCATCCTTAAAACAGAGAATTCACGAGGAAGAGAGCAAATCACCAATTCACAATATAAGACCAAAGTAGAATGATTTTACATTACTTCATTTTAAACTCATTTTAAGAAGCTTGAAGCAAAGTGATATTAAACACCTAAAAGTCAGATTTTGAGCATACATGGAAGTCATTATCTAATATAATACATTCAACTAATGTAGCCCTTTTACAAAGAATAAAGGGTTAAATTAGCATAGCCTTACAAGGACACAGAATCAATTATGAATTAATTATCAAAGATTTTCAATAAATAAGGCCTTAATGCAAATCTAAAGTAGAGGTCAGAAGGCTGGATTCAACTATTGGACCTAATGCAGTGTCATAGACCTAAATTGAGGTGTGATGTGGTCAAATGGATAGCTCTTAGCTCAGACAGGTGCAAGTGCAATACAGATGGAGAATGCAAAGGGAACCCAGGCCCAAGTGCATATGGATTTTGTATCAGAATTAGCTCAGGAAACTTGATTTATGCTGAAGCTGGTAATGTTGGGGAATCCAATAGCCTAATAGCTGAAGCTATAGCTATATGGAAGGCCTAATCTTTTGTAAGGAACAAGCTCTCCAAAACAGAGTATTGGAAACTGATTCACTCAGTCTCCATAAAATAATCAGAAAGGAATGGAAGGTCCCATGGGAGATTGTGCAGTGTGTAGAAGAAGTGTGGCAATTAATGGAGAACATAAACATATCATTCTTTCACACATATAGGGAGGCTAACCAACTAGCAGATCACATAGCAAATATGTACATAAATGAAGAAGGAAAACAACAGTTGTGGTCTTTTCAAAGTTTACAAAGTTCAACTAGGAGGGTGCTAAATACAGATAAACATCAGATCCCCTCCTTAAGGATTAGCAGAATCAGTAGTACCAAAAATTACAGGGCTAATACTAGTTAATCAGAGAGATGTGTTTGCACGAATAGTAATACGTACAAAAATAGGGATAGCAACTAACATCAGACTATTGTGAAAATTACAAGTTATGCTATTTACAAAAGCCCTCAAAAAGCACAACACCAGCAAAAGTAAGAAAGGAGAACCATGAAGGGCATCAAGAAATCAAATGCAGGCAATGGGTCACTGTGATCGTGTGAGCAACTGATTTTCTCCTCTTGACTCTACAAATGAAGAAGAAACAACAGACAACAACATGGGAGAATGGGATACGAAGGGTAAAGAAACTCATAAGGACTCCAATGCAAGTGGTACCCTAGTTCTCCACTTCTTCAGATGGAACACTTCATACTGGAGATGACACCTGAGAAGAAAAGAACAGGTTAGAAGGATAGGGAGAACAAGGAAAGGAGACCTGAAATGCGCTACCTTTTGACTGCTGTGAGGAAGAAGAGACAACAACCATCGATGGAGATCGTTAGTCACCACAAATGAGGAAATAAAAGGCTTTGGTCGGAAACCACGAAGACATCAGAGTAGCCTACAACGAGAGAGAATAAAGGATACTGAAAAGGAAACCCTAGGATTTGGGGTAGATGCTGGTTTTTTTATATTTCTTATTTGGATCGGGTCGTTTGTTTGGGCCTCGGAATTGCAAGGCTTCTTTGAGCCCAATGTACAAATTCGTTTAATTGATTTATAAGACGGTCAACCGAATCCAAAATTTAAATTAAAAAAAAAAAAGTTGAGCCATTAGATCTAAACAACAACTTCAAAGACAGATATAAAGACATCTAAACAAACTTTAAACATATAGACAAAACTCATACCAAGCACTCTAACATATCTCGAGCAAAAGAAGCAAAAAATCGCACATACGAAATAAAAGTGATTAGGATTTTTGATAATCTCTAAAGCGGAGAATACAGCTCAGCAAAATCATTCAAATAAGATGCAAAAATACGAACTCAAGATGATGAGCTTGACAATGAAATAACTTATCACCATTAATTAAGAAGCAAGCAAATTGGAGCAATCTTCGATTTTTCTGGATAAGTTATGGAACCCAGAGAGAAAAAATGTTGTATTTTTTTATTTTGGGAGAAAAAGACAACCCCTTCCAGTGAATGAAGGGGATCTACATATAGGGGAGGATAGGTCGAATTGGAAAAAAATTGGATGAATTTGTGAGGGCATATTCTCTAATTCAAACTCAAATCTTTATCCAAATTCCTACAACTGGAAATCGTACAAAAATTAGACAAATTCATATCGTCCATCCACTTCAAGGGCGAGGACGGACAAGGCAGGAGATGGTGACACTTGTGCATACTGGTTGGTGGACGTTGGTATCATTTGTGGCTGTTGTACGTCAATGGTGTTACTCGTTGAGTCGCGCCAGTACTGTTGTATGTTGCACGCGAAAGAGATGAAAGGGACGATGTGTGAAGGCTGCGTGAGCCGAGAGAAAAGGGGGAAAAGAAGGAAAGGAAAGGGGAAGCGTGTGAGGCTGCTGAAGGAGTATATATATGTATGTAATGTATTGTTATGTCGCTGATATGAGGATTGGGCTGGATATTAGGCAATTTGGGCCAACTTTTTGGTCCAAAATGGGCCCAAGGAAGATCTGAAAAAAGGATTGAAGGGGTGGAAATCGATTTGGGATTTGGTCATTTCAAAGTTACAATCATGGCCAAATTAGGATTTAAAAGGTAGCCAATTCGGCCAGAAGGTGAATTAATGTAAATTAATTAAGAAGCTTCTTAAAATTATCAAAGTGAAATAGTTAACTTATCATTAACTAATTAATTCTAAAATAATTGTTCAAAGTCACAATCAATTCCTTTTTCAATATCAAAAATAAAATCTTTTGAAATGATTTTCCAACGATTATGAAAAAGTTATAATTAAATATGTAGTTATATATAAAAATATATAAAGAAACATATTTATGATAATTACATGTAGTTTTAAAAATTAAAAGATTAACATAAAAATAACTTCATATAATTTTCTTTTTTTTTTCTTCTTCAATTTTTCAAAGATATAATTATTCTAAACTGTTGAAAATTGAAGAAGCTCAAATTATATTTTGGAGGGTAAAAATTGGATGTCAACAGTTGTCCCTTTCTTTGTATAGGGTCAAGGTAATAGACCCTGGACAAAGAAATTCGACAAATTCAATTTTAGCCGATCACATCTTCATCTTTCGAAGGAAATTTTTTTGTACGAACTTAGGAAAATTATGGCTCGATCCTAGTATTGAGTATCCTATATATCTCAGATACATGAGAATTCAGGCCATTTGTAGTTCAAAATGCTTGATTGAATGAACGATTATGAAAAAATTCAAAAGCTTTCTCAAAATCGAATTATGGAGAGACCAAAAAGTTTGAGAACCAAATGAAAGGAGGTTGGCGTACAATCGAGTTTTCAACACTAAGCTTGCCTACATATCCTTAACATGAGAATTAGATTGCTTGTAATTTAACTCAATCGATTCAAAAGAAAATCTTCTTATTCTAAGATAACTTTCAATTGGGAGGAGTGACAAATAAATTGAGCATGAAAAAGAGGCTTGCAACCTCTTAGTCATGAATGTGGTGTACTCACACCTATATGTAAGAACTTTCTGGACATATTTTCCAAAGCTCTTGGTATATTGTCACTCGGATTAGAAAGATTGCTTCTTGTGAGATGTGAGATTACTGAGATGTGAAACTAAAATTAATATACCTAAAGGAATGCCCACACGCCTTCTGACAGGAGTGCAGTTGGGATTGTGGTGGAAGTCGCTTCTCTGCGTCCAAAGAGATTGACATTCCACTTGAGACTATGTCCCAGTTTGCTACTAAGAAAAAGTTCCATATTGTGATTATGCTCTTACAAGACTTAAACTTGATAATGCAATTAGTAAATAAATATTAGTTGTAAAACATTAACTCTTGAAAATGATACCTCTGAGGCATGAATTTGTAAAATTACAGCCTTGCTAGCCTAAATAATTTAATGAGCTAAAAAAACTCAAGTAGAGAATAAAGCACATAGGTACTCTTTCTTTAACAAACGAACCTCCATAACTACAACCTGCACTCAAAAAGCGAGCATACACAATATACATATTCACGATACAAGTATGCAACATAACTACAGATAGTTTTCAAAAATGTACATCTATAAAATTAGTCATCTATCACACTTTATACAAATATCCCCATTAACACAATGAATAAAATGAAATGGGATGTAACGAAGTGCATATGATTCAATGATGTGAGCGCCTAATTTTTGACCAACCTAAGTTATGTACTTTTAGTGTTTAATATTTATTTATGTACCTTTATTTTGAAGCTAAGTTAGATACTTTTATTTTTATCTTATTTATAATAACTTTATCTAAAATAATTTGAAAAAATACAAAAAAACAGAGTCATATTTTAGTGTAAATTTTGTTATATATATATGTGTGTGTCTGTGTGTGTGTATGTTTTCTTTTAATTTTGATTTTAATAAATAATCTAGTATTGTTAGTATTTTCTTAATTATATTTTTTAGTTTTAATTAGTTAATTTTTCTATATATTTTTAATTTAAAATAATCCTCTAACATTTCATTTTTATTTTATGTATTTGTTTTCTTTCTTTTTCAAAGAACAAAAAGAAAAAAAAAAGCAAAAACAAAAAAATAAAAATATAAAATGAAATAAGCAAACCCTAAAACTACCACACACCACACACACTCACAACTACCCCACTATTCACTCTGCACACATAATCCTAAAACTGCCCAACTTTCTACACATATACACACATTGCTATGCCCACACACACAGAGAACGACATACATTGAAAAAAAAACACAGATCCACAACGCTACACTACAACATATATACAACAACACACTTAGACATCTAAAAAAATCATAATGCATTCATACACTTACGATATTTCTTTTTCAGACACACTTTTCAGAACACAAGAAAAAAAATTCTCAAAAAAAAAAGCACAACAAGAAAAAGGGTTGAGTTTGAGACTTGCTTTCGTGATTGTCACGACCCGACAATTTGGCGTGATGTCACTTGCTCAGTCCCATCAGAGCAAGTCAGCCTTAATTTAAAAAGGGATAATAAATATAATGCACGAAAACATTTAAAATAAACTCGAACTGTGAATTTGCATAAACTTAAATCCCACCCAAGGACTGGTTATCACGCGTACAAGCCACTAGAAATACAGAAAATCAAGAAAATGCAAGTCCAACTGTCCTTCTTCACAAACATAATAAGTACAGAAGAAATAGGAACAAGAGAGTTAGCCAGATGTCAACAGCTACCTCTCTTCGTCTCCGGAGAATCCT
>JAOTQJ010032860.1:0-15840 GCA_025642045.1 Solanum sejunctum
TAAACAACATTAAGAGAGTATAAATAAGGATAAGGGACTAAGGGAAGTCCTTAATAGAATAAATCATGAAGAGTCAAAGCTCAAAACATAATTACATCGCTTGTCCAACAACACCTCTAGCATAGATAGGGCGGGGGCCAAGACACTTTCAGGGCTCACCCTTTTAGAATCAAAGTTCAACAGAAAGAGATAACAATATTAAGAGTGTAAAGCTAGTGTCCCCGAACTTGAAGACTCACCAATAGGTTATCTTCAAGATGTCCAAACTAGCCATGAGGAGGATAATCGTGATAAGCTCCAGTTTCTGCATAGTAACATCATGTAGGCATAGAGTATGTGTTAGTATGTTTGAATATACTGAGTATGTAGGATGCAATGTAACAATAGATAGGCAATATGTCAAACTGCATATACATAGGCAACGAGAAATATAATAACAGTATAGCATGCATGATCAATGCTTGAGGTAAAACATGCTTAATCATAATCTAGGAATGTAAACTTCATATGGAATATATGTATGCTCGAACCTTACACCAACATGCTTGAGATGGGACACATACCCACCCACTCACCTTACGATATAACTTTTTCAGAGAATGTTACCAATATCCCACCTTACGATATAGTCTTTTTGGTAGGTAGTATAAGATGTCCCCTACTTTATGATATAAATCTTTTAGGTAGCAGCCGTGAGTTATCTTACCTTACGATATAATATTTTCTGCAGAAACCATGAATTATACCTTACATCATGGCCTTTTCAGTAGGTGTTATAGGATGTTCTTACCTTATGATAAAATCTTTTTGGTAGGAGCCATGAGTCATTCTACCTTATGGAATGGCCTTTTTGGTAGAACTTATAGAATGTACATACCTTATGATATTATCTTTTTGGTAGGAGTTATGAAAATAGCTCATCAAACCATCACATTGAAGTATCAAGAAAGAACTCCTCATTTTCTCAAGAACACAACAAACATGAGAGCCCAACATTCACTTGTAATGCCACAGGTGTTTTACATTATTTAAACAAACATATATACATTACTTCAATCATCATAAAGCCACTTGACTCATAAGTCATACAATAGATTATCACATAACTCAAGAATCCTTAACAAGACATTTTATCAAATATTTGGCGGGTGTGTAATACTAGTTCAAAATCATGCAATTCAAGAGTGAAATCATGTGAGAAAAATCAATGTATTTCAACCCACCAACACTTGGTACCACTCTCATGCAAGATACATTGAAATCTCCCATTAAAATCTCCTCATAAATCATAGTTTCATAGCTCAACATGCATAGTCACAATAGATAAACCATCTCATAGTATGAGCTTAAAATAGGTAAACATTTGTTTTCAATCAACATTTCATGAAAACCTAATATAACTTTTAATCATAGTCCATAATGAGTAATATCCATAGGGAACACAATTTAAAAACATGCAATTTTCATAAAAAGGAAGATTGAGCTTCATGGGTTAAAGGTACCCATGATGAAACCCACATACCTTAATCTTGGAGTTTCGTAAAGAAGAACTTGAGGAGGGCTTGGGACTTGACTTGGTTTTCTTGAACTCCAACAAAACTTCTTGAATATCTTGAGAATGGATGGAGAGTTTAACGAAGAATAGAGGGGAACTTGAGATGTTTTGGTGAGTTTATAGGGCTAAAAATGGCTAAAGAATGAGGGATTTTCACATATATAGGTATTGGATTCTTACCCCAATTACCCTGGAGTAAAAAAGGAATTTATCAAAAAATTTTGAACTAGTCAGCGCCAAGTCTGTGTTGCGAACTGGTCACGGACAGCTTACTATATTTGCGAAGTTTTGCCAAAAAATTATTTTCTTGGCATGGATAAATTATACTTTGCAAGTACTCGTTTTCCCATACAATCTTTTCCTCTGAACAAAAATATGAAGTCGGATTTGCAAAATTCTGCATGGATTTTGAGATATTAAAAAAATATCATAGGGTCTTTCCGAGCTACGAGGAGAGGTGTTTAAATATCCCCGATTTGAAATATAAGAGAATTACAACTATGGGGCATTCCTAAGCAAGTGTAGAATATTTTACACAAGATTGTAATTAAAAGATCAAATCAAAGTGTACAAGTATTTCTCAAAACTCTCCAATGTTTTTCTCTACTATATCTTACTATTTTTCTGCTAACTCCTCGAACTCTCCAAGAGGAATAACCTAAAAACCTATTTATAATGTTTAAAATACATGTCCTAAATAAAAGAGGATAAATGGATTAGCACGCCTCACAAAATGCTTTTTGGGCCCGTATAGTGTTTTACGGGCCGTAATTGAGCTTTTGTACTTTGCTATTGCAAATCAGGACTTGTTTTCTACGATACCCCTCTACAACCCATAAAAGGTTTTACAGCCCGTAGAGGGTTTCATTTGATGAAACTTCAAAAAGACCTCCTTCTCTAATTCGCAGGGCACGAAACTTAATCTATGACTCGTAAAATATTTCATGACCTATCTGCATGTTCATAGAACAAACTACAAATATATACCCCTCAATGGAATTATACACGAAACCTCCTTCACGGCCCATATAATGTTCTACAGCTTGTAAAGGGTTTCATGAATCCTCAAAATTAACAACTTCTATATATTCTTTCCAAAATTAATGCCAACCCTGAAAATCCTACAAACCAAATACAAAAATATATAAAACCCACTTACATCACATTGAGAACATACAAAATTTTAAGTTTTAAGCATTAAATGTGTTGCATTTTGACAATACATCAATACCCTCAACTTAAAATTGTTGCATGTCCTTAAGCGATGTACTCAATCTATATAAGAAGTACAGTAACATACAGACCTCAACCTAATGACATACATCACACCAAACTTAAGCATAGATACTCACACCACTTTTTAAAACACAATAAGATAGCTATCCAGCAAATCAATACAGACTAATGCATGTGACACTATAACTATGACAAGTGAGGTACTATCAACAAGCCATAGTTACTGAATAAGTCTAATGCTAATAACGTAATGCAAGTGCCCTCACAGAAAGAAGTCTCATATCTCACTGTCAATGATGTTTTCTTGTATAATCTCGTGACTATACAAAATCATCCACTCTCACAAAAAATATTCATGTATCATGCCCAATACTATAGGCTTAGCCCCATACTCATGACTGAGACCTTTTACTATTTGGACTAGGATAACTTTAGGATTTATGGGCTTGTAATGTAAGCTCAAGGGGCTTCCGTATGATAGTTTGGAAACATAGTAAATAAAGGTCCTTCTTGACACTGCATTTTTCTACACTTTTGCCCTACCAACACTATTACTTTCATCCATTCTCCCTTTTCTCCTATTTCAATCTTCTTCACGTACTTTTCTTTTTATTTTACAACTTCTTACCTTGCTTTTACACTTCATTTTTTTTAGCTCATAACTAAGGCATTGCTTATTTTTCTTGCACCAATACATGATTTTTCTCCTTTTCGATGTATCATTAACTTTCCACTTCATTTTGTGTTTTACCATTAAAACATCATCCTCAACTTTGGCTTTTGACCTAAGTTGAGGTGCACATTATCCAACCTCAAAACCAAGGTCACTTTTGGTAGCCACCCTCAACTTAGGAATTTTGCCTCACTCAAGGTTCACAATATTCAAGGAAGGACCAGGGCAAGTTTCAGGATTTTACAACTACTAAAGCTAGGTCATTTAGTATTTTTATAAATAAGAGGTACATGTAATGCTCAAATATTAGGATCAAGGGATATTTTGCAAATTTGGTTGGTCATTTAGTCTAAATGGACTGTTAAGAATTATACAATGGCTTAAGATCCTTTCCTACTCCAATTAATCTACGGTCTAAATTAGAGTAACATTAAAAAAGTTCTAAATTTAAACAGAAGACATGAACTTAGTAAATTAAGCTCACACTCACATAGTACTGATTACATTATCAATAAAAGACTCTCAGATCATGCTTTTTATTTCAATTTATTCTCATGTACCAGAAAATGCATCGTTAACACACTTAAACATGCAAACTAATCAAAATTTGGTGGGTATGTTTTTTCATAGAAAACACAAAAACATATATATGCCACAAATCTTAGTACTATATGCTACAAATACTACTTAAACATCCTAAACGTATCGGTTTAATAGAAAATAAATATCCATGGGGAAAAAGAACATATGCAAGAAACCCCTAGGATTCAAAAATTGGTATAGTTATGGACACAAGCTACTCAGACTTCAGCACTACCTACACCCAATCAAAAAATAGGTGCATTATCCTCAATGCAGACAATCAAGACAAAATAAAGTACCGGGGTAAAAAACATACCTGGGCACCTAAGCACCAGTCTCCACCTTGGGTTGCGTCCCAACCAGTGCTTGATTTATTATCGTGGCATGACTTGGACACCTTGGTTACTAAGATTATCTTGCTTCTTTATATATTGTCAAATATTGAAGACAACTTCTTCACCTTTTAATATAAACTTTAGTTGCCCAGGCTTCCATATCAATAACTGCTTAACCAATGGCTAGGAATGTTCTTCCTAAGATGATTAGGACATCAATGTCACTCCCCAAGTCCCGTTAGGGTGGACCGGCACCTATAGCCGATAAGACTCGAGAGAACCAAACCTATATCTATGCACTTTCTATACACTTTACAAAGGTTTCTATATTTAACATGCCTTTATGCAAGTAAGTAGTGATACAAGCCAAAAAGAAATGCATGTGACTAGGCTGTTGGGGACACGATGTCACAAGAACGAGACATGACCACACTTTAATTTATATAGTCTACAAAGCTTCTAGATAAGAGAAAGTATCAGATAAGGGTCGGGATAGGCCCCACCTCAATTAACTCTACAATACAAATATATAAGCTTTAGACAAACACAAAGCTCCGAAACAACCTGGAGCTTAGTAACAGTAGCTGGATGTCTTGGACTCTAATGGGGAGATCTACTAGCACCTATACCTACAACATGAAATGCAGGTCCCCCATAAGGAACGTCAGTACAAGATAATGTACTGAGTATCTAAGGCATGAAATGCTATGTATGAAGTAACAACTTCAATGAACTATGCACTGGTATGTAATAAGAGACCACCTTTTGAATATACTTTGGGATCGTATATTTTATGTTCTTTATATAGCTTTACCTTTACTATATAATCTGTGTACATCATGTACTATAGATAACCAGTTGATCAGTGATAAAACTGTATCGGGATTTTCCTTAGCTAGGTTCTTCCTTAACCCCTCGAGCTACCACTCGTTATAGGATCATCCCTGGCTAGGTGATTCTTCCACCCGTCGAGCTACCACCCATCAAAACAATATACTTTATTTGTGATTTACCTTTGAGATGATTATTTTGGTGGTTATAATATTGGAGTTGTAAGGCTATATATGCAACATGTGACATGTAAATAATCATACAAAATAATATGTCAATGAAGAGAGTATGTTACATGAACAATGAAATGCATATGAAATGAAACAACTCATAAACTTTGTTTAGCCACAAGAACTCATGTACTTGGTATCCAGATATGTATATAGATTTAAAGGTAACTATATATATATGGAAGCATATGAACATGTGAAAGAGTGGAGGCATGGTTGTTTGTCATGTTGGAATAGATAAATGCCTTTACCTACCGAGGGATCTATGCTTTATGCCAAGTGATACAAAATCAAGTAGCCTTACATACCTCGTCGTATGACCCCGCTACTACCTTGAAGTGGCTGGTTTTCCCTCAAATATTTATCTACATTATATTAGGCAATAAGACTAGCATTAGCAGCAAGAAAACACTTCTTGACAGCCCAACATCATAAAAACAATCACACAGACAACAAGCTTTCAATTAGTGACCCAAAGACATTTCTTCAACCTTTTCACTTATAAACTTACTTTTTAACAACCATTCTTATGTACACATCATATAAATCTTATTTTTAGACCCTTAACAGTCCTACAACAGATCACAAACAAAACACATAATAATTCTTCATACTATACAAACAAGCGGTATAATGTTATATCCTTTTACCACACTTCGACGTCAACAATCTCAAAACTGTTTTAACTTTACCTAAGTTGTTTCCAACATTTTTACCATATAAAACCAGTCTTAATATTGTCCAAAAATAGTTCCAAAATAGGGGAAGGTCGCGGAACAACATATTATAATTCTATTCAACCTACAAATGGACAGCATAACGTTACCCCCCTTCGCTACATTTCGACGTCGACAATTCTAAAATATTTCCAACTCTAACCAAACCATTCTAGCAACATTTATACCTAAAATCAGTCCTATAATAGTCTTAGAAAAGCACCCAAGAAGTCAGGAAGGACGTGAACCAATAGCCTTCCATCCAACATCCCACAAGTTTCAATCAACATTACACTTAAGATAGCATAATAAAACTCATTTCTTAAATGATTCCAAAATCTGGGCAACAACCTTAGGGTAATATCTATAACTGAATACATGGTTAGAACATCTAATTCTCTTCATAATACAGCCCACAAACCATATATAAGTCATTAAACAAAAGGCAAGTGTGCAACAATTTTCTGAACATATGTTGTCCAAAATTTTCAGCATAACATACTATCATATACTTCTTGATTTTGATAAAGAAATCATACTAAATACATAACTATAGTTACTTACCTTTGTTCATAAAGATCCACGTGTTCCTGCAAGATCCTAGAAGTTCCCTTGTAGCTGCTTTGATAGTGTAAGAAAGTGTAGAGAGAAAATGGGAAAGCTGAAATTTTTTCAAGTATAAGAGTTAATGAAGTTTTCCTGGTTGTTACCCCTCTTTAAAGGGCTCATTTTGATGAATGTATTTGGGCCTTTTGACCAAATAATACCTCATATACTTAGGCTGATTAATCAATAGTTATTTCACCAAAACTGGGCCTAAATGGGCATCAAATCTAATGAACTTTGGCTGCCAATTTTCAGCTTTCCTCTTAATTCATTTTTGGCCTAAATAGTGAAGTGGTTTGGGATATACTTGGGATTTTCTTTATATTCTTCTTGGACTGACAATAAGGTCCATTTAAGATACTAAATCATGGGCTAAAATTTTACCCTTAAAAATGAATTTTATTCGTAATCGGACTTGGACAAATTCGACGTTGGGCCTCGTCTCCGTTGAGCTAGCAAATTCAAGTTAAGCAAGTAGGTAACTTACCTACTAGATTATTAATTCATACAAGCACCTTAATTCTCTTACTTTCTTTAGGGTTGTGATATCCTCAATTTAATACAAAACATATATATACTCGACCCTCTTAAGCACTAGACACCCATATCATTCATCAACACGAGATTCAAGTACTTTCAAGAATTGACGCTCATTTGACCCAAACCATATCATGATTCATTCACACAACATTAGTACTTATAAAATGTGGGGTGTTATATCAAAGTCAACTTTATAATATAGGTTCACAAAGTCTATGGGAATATGAACTTCTCAACTTTAACGAGCACATCATACAATATCCCTATAGGCTTTTTCACCATATGGTCAGCCATCAACAACTGCATGCTCATCGGAGTAGGGGCTCCGAATCCAAGCTTCTTCAAGACCTCAAGGGGAATTATTAATGCTGGAACTGAGATCACCCAATGCCCTTACGAACTCCATAACTCCAATGGTTTAGGGTATGGTAAAAGAATCGGGATCTTCTCACTTTTGAACAAAGCACCTCGTAGCAATTGCACTATAATTTTGAAGCTCTTGAGGGAGCTCCTAACTCACAGCGTGCTTCTTCGTAACTAGGTCCTTCATGTATTTTGCATACCCTAAAATTTTTTCCAATGCCTCAATGAGAGATATGTTGATGGAGAGTTGTTCTAGCATAGAGATAAAGTGCTTGAACTAGCCTTCTTCCTCCTTTTTAATTCTTTAAGGGAAGGGAGGAGGAGGCCTAGGAATGGCCTTTAGCTTCTGTGGTGCATCTACAACTTCACTCACCCTATCCTTGCCATGATCATCTCTAGAATCTGCATCCTTAACCGTAACTATTTCCTCTCAAACATCATCCTCATCAATTGGCGTAGGAGGATCAGTGGTACTCTTGACACTATAAGTAGTGACTGTCATACACCGCCCTTTATTCTTGGGATTCTGAATTGTGTTGCTAGGCAGAGTACCCCTCTGATGCTAATTAAGTTGAGTCAAGACTTGATCAAACTGTTGCTCAAGTGGTGTGATGGCAAAAAAATGAGACTTGATTTTCTAATTTATACTGGAAATCTCAGATTTCATCCCTCTTAGAGTCTTATCTGTGTCTCAACTTTCTTCATTAGACAGTCAAACCTCTCGTCAACTCTTGTGCTACTCGCACTTGTGTCATAGTTGTATGGTGGCACATAAGGACCATTTTCATAACTATCTCTATGGCCCCAATCTGTATCTCTGTCTTGGCCCTAATTCCTATCATAGTAACCTTTGTGGTTATCTCTGAAAGCTCTATCTCGATTGAAGTCCCGACTTTGGTTTCTTGACCTTGGTGCTAATAGTCCTGATTGGACCCCTAGGTGTTAGTCTGGGAACCCCTTGTCTAATCAGTAATAAAACAAATGTCCTCCAAATAGTAGGGATCACTATACATGGGTGCGCATGGAAGCTGATTAGCAATTGCATTGACTCATTCTTGATTCTACTTCATCATCACCTCCATACCTATACGAATTCGGGCAATCTCTTGCATAATATCTTCATTTATCTTAGCTTGCTCCAAACCAATACTGATAGCGCATGAACTTTTGCTAGACGCTCTGTCTTTTTAACCCCATGCACAATTTATCTTGATCACTCTCTCTATCTTTTCAGCAATCCTTGTAAATGGTTGATCTAAGAACATGCCCCCATAATGGTATCAATATAGGCTTGACGATTTTCATCAAGGGTATAGTAGAAGATCTCGACCAAGGCATCATCAATACTTTTGTGGTATAGGACACTCCTCAAGCACTTAGTAAGTCACTCCGATGCAGTACTGATTGAGTAACCAGGAAGTTGTTCAAAGATGTTGATTTGATCTTTCAACTTGATCTTTTTCGATCTCAGGAAGTACCTCTCCAAAAAGGCCCTCTGCAATTCATACGAATTGGTGATCGAACTCTGTAAGAGCTTAGACAGCCATAGTGCGACATTATTTATAAAAGATAATAGGAATACACGAAGTCCCATAACATTCATAGACAAGTTCTATGTTCCCATTACACTCTTGTAGACAAATGCAATGTTGTGTAGATGGTTGATGTGTTGTCAAAATACAGTACTTTTGATGCTTAAAATTGAGAATCTTTTGTATTCTCAATGCAATGTTAGTTGGTTTTATGTGTCTTGTGTTATATTTGTAGGATTCTAGGGTTGGCCTTGATTTTGGGAAGAAAGTATAGAAGTTGCTAATTTTGATGCAGTACGAGACCCTTTATGGGCCGTAGACCACACTACAAGTCGTGAAGTGGATTTCGTGGACAATTCCAGTGAGGGGCTATTTTTTGAAGCTGGTTCTACAAATATGTAGATGGATCATGGAATGATTTATGAGTCGTATAACATGGTTCGTGCCCTAATGATCAGCGATAAATACTTTCTGAAGATTTATCAGATAAAATCCCCTTACGGATCGTAAACCACTTTACGGGTCGTAAACCACTTTACGAGTTGTAGAGGAGTGTTGTAAACTTAAATTCTAGATTTCCAATAGAACTATACAAGACCTTGATTATATGTCATGGAATGCAATATGGCCCATAAACCAGTTCGTGGGGCATGCCAACCCAATTATCTTATTATGTTTAGGACTTGTATTTTAAATATCATAAATAGGTTTTCTAGGTTATTTTTCATAATTTTTATGCATAGTACACAGATAAATTTAGAATAGGAAAGAAAAAGTAGTGACATAACATTGGAGAGTTTTGAGAACACTTGTACTTTGATTTCATCTTTAATTTTGTGATTCTCTTTGAAGTTGGATTGGCTTGTTATTAATTCAATTGTGTATGTGCTCTATTATATTATTCCAATTCATAAGTCTTGCATATTCACAAATCATGAATAGCTAAAACCACAACTAGGGTTGTGGAAACCATGAAGAACTAACAAGGTAAAACCGAATAATTCATAATTATTGGAAAGTGTGTATGCATGTGTTAGTTAATTTTCTTAATTTTGCATGTTTTCTAGTGGTGGCCCACATTAGAACCTGCCTAGTGTTATTGACTGGACTAAGGTAGTAATGAATAAAAAGAGAGATTAATTAAAAAGATTCAATTGATGTGTTCTCGTCTAATCAACCAAAGTGGGCCAAGGGGAGGTTGTACTAAAAATAATAGGTAAGGGTTAATAATGCACACTACGGAGATGGGCCAAGTAACATAGTGAAATTCGCCACTCACTTGGACCAAGGGGTTTGGTGAACTTAATTTACCATCCTCCATGCTACACAATAGAAAAGAATTAGGTTATCCCATGATAGTAAGTTAGGAAATCATGGGGAACATAATGCCCTAGCTTCTTTTCATATTGATATCACTCCTGCATTAGTTAGGTTTACTTTTCCATAGATAATTTCAAAATCCCCCCTTTTGAGGAAGTAAGTCAGTTAACTACTCAAATTGTGATAGTTAAATTCTCTTGAGTCTACGCATTCCCTTAGGTTCTATCCCAACCTTAGTTAGGTCCTATTCTTGATAATGACTGCTATATGCTAAAAAAGGAGGTGTAAATTGAGTGATATCAAGATTTTGGCGCTGTTGCTGGGGAATACGGCTAGAATTAGTTAGTTCATAGTGATTTGGGTATTAATCCTCATTTCCCACAAATTATGTTTTTTGTTGTTTTTGTTTTCTTTGCAGGGTGTAAGTGTATTGTATGACTAGCACACAAAGTCGAGGCAGACCCTTGACTCTATTTGACCCAGAGATCCATAGAACATTGAGGATAATGGTGCACGATAAACCAACAATGTAGCCAATAAAGTTTTGAACAGGAATGATTATGAGAATTCAAATCATGAGAACCCACCTCCTCTTGAGGACATTGCTCCACAACCACAGGATTTTAGTGCCAATGCTTATCAGTGGAATCAATATAGGCTAAATCCTATGACTGTGGAGGTGACTGGAGCTATTGTGTTGCCACCACTACCGGCTAACACAAGCTTCATAGTCTTGAGTAGGTTGCTTGAGATGCTGTAGAACCAGAGGTTATTTGCACGCTTACCATCGAGGATCCTCAAAGCCATATACACAATGTTGCATTCATCTAAAAGAGTGTGATGAAAACATATAATCTGTTTATGGATGCTATAGGACTTCGTGTCTTCCCATAGTCTCTTACTGGTAATACAATACTATAGCTATTTGAGCTCCCGAAGAGTTCAATTGCCAGTTGGTCAGAATTGCAAAAGGCCTTTTTGGAGAGGTACCTAGATCGAAGAAACTCAAGTTGAAAGACTAGACCAACAACTTTGAGTAACTTCTTGGTGATTTGATCAATACTACTTTGGAGCGATTCAGCAAATGCTTGAGCATTGTCCTAAACCACAAGATAGTTGATGATATTTTAGTGGATCTTCTACCATTCCCTTGATGAGAATAGTCAGGCTTGTGCTGACACTATCATAGGGAAAATATGCTTAGTCCAGCTATTCGTAAGGATAGCTGAAAGAATGGAGAGAGTGGTCAGGACTAATCATGTATGGGGGTAGACAGACAAAGTGTCTTGTCACGCCCCAAAGTCTAATTAGGACAGACTGACACTCGTTACCAATAAGGCTTGGGAGAACGAAACTGTATCTATATGCTTTTTATACATATTATAAGAGATTTCTACCATTGACATGCCTTAAAGTAGATAAACAGTGATAACAAGTCAAAAGGAACTGCATATGACTAGGCCGTTAGGGCCATGGTATTTAAAGTATGAGACATGACCATACTTTACTTTAGATAGTCTACAAAGCCTCTAAATAAAAAAATGTCTGATAAGGGTTGTGACAATCCCCGCCTAAACAAACTATGCAATAAAAACACGTAAGATCTAGACATATACAAATCCCCGAAGCAACCTGGAGATTAGTAACAGCTGTTGAATGTCCTGTAGTTATACTGGGGAGATCTACTAGCACCTGTACTTACAACATGAAATGCAGGTCCCGTAAGGTATGTCAGTTTGAGAGAATGTACTAAGTATGTAAAGCAGGATATACTGCATATAAAGTAACAACTCAAATGAAACCATGCATCAGTGTAAGATTTGGGACCACCTTTGGTCATACTATGGAATCATGTACTTTATGTTCTTTATATTACTTTACCTTTATTGTATAATATGTGCACAACTGTAAAAATAAAGACCAAATGATCAGTGGTGAAAATATATCGGGTTCGTCCCTGGCTAGGTTATACTCAACCACTCGAGCTATCCCCCATTGATAGGATCGTCCCTGGCTAGGTGCTATCTCCACCCCTCGGGCTACCACCTATCAAAAATTCTATACTTTATCTTTCAATTACCTTTGAGATGATTCTTTTGGTGGCCATAATATTGGAGCTATAGGACTATATATATAATATATGACATGTGGATAATCACACAAGGCAACATGACAATGAAAAGACTACATTACACAAATGATGAAATGCGTGTGAAATGGACAACTCGTGAACTTTACTCTGTAACAAGAACTCATGTAACTTGGTATCAAAACATATATGCAGTTTTGAAGGGGACTATGCATGGAATCATATGAATATGTAAAAGAGTGGAGACATAGTTAATAGTTGTGTCTGAGTTGGTGAATGCCTTTATGTACCAAGGAGAGATCTATGTTTCATGCCAAGTGATATGAAATCAAGTAACCTTACATACCTTATTGTCGGACCTTGTTACTATCTCAAGATAACCATCCCTTACTCCAAATACTTATCTACAACATAGTAGGTGATAAAACTAGCATTAATAGCCAATAGATACACCTTGGGATCCTAATCACATAAGAAAATAATACATGGGCAGCAAGTGGATGATTATAAACCCGAGCGTATTCCTTTAACCTTTTCACCCCTAATCGTATTTTTTAGTACATAATAGCATGTACACATAATGTACAGCCTATTTTAATGTTATAACAGTCCTAAAACAGCAAACAAAGTACAACACATCACAATTTCACATAATCTAATAATGAACAGCATAACATTGCCTTCCTTCGCTACATTTCGACGTCGACAACTCCAAACTTATTGCAACTCTAACCAAACTATTCCAGCAACATTTACACATAAAAGCAAACATGAAACAGTACCAAAACAGTAGCAAATCAGTCATTAAGGATGTGAGGCAATAGACTTACATCCCTCAGCCCACAAGTTCTAATTAACATGACACTCAAGATAACTCGATAAAAAGGGCTTGTTAAATGAAAACAAAATCAAGCAAGCAACTTTAGAGTGATGTTTATGACTCAAACCATGTTAAGAACACCAAGTTCTCTTGATAATAAAACTCACAAACCATATATAAATCACCAAAACAAAATAAAAAGGTACAATAACTTTCAGCACAGAATTTGTCCAGATTTTCCAGCACCAACATACTAGCATATACTTCTTGTTTTCCATAAGAAAACCATAGTAAACACATGTATAAACTTATTCACCACTACCTTTAAGGTGTAGGGATTCTGTAAGAACCCTATGAGAGTTGTTTAGCAGCTTCACAAGGTGAAGAAAAGTTGAGAGAACTTTGAAGACAAATTTGTTTGGTGAGTTCAAGTGAACAATGACTTGTGGAGCTGCTTTGGATCCCTTTATAAAGATCTATTATGCCAAACTTCTATTGAAATTTTGACCATCTTATACCACACATTGTTAAGTTGCTTATCCACCAGCTAGGCCCATAAACTTGGGCCGAAATGGGTCTCCAAGTTGATGGGCTTGGGCTGGCTATTTTTCAATTTTTTCTTCACTTAGTTTTGGGTCCAATTAGCCAAGTGGGTTGTGGTGTATTTGGGCCATTTTCAATATTCTCCTTTGGCTGATCATATAGCCTATTTACAATATTAAAACATGGTCCAAAGTTACACTATTAATACGAACTTTACTCATAATCGAGCTTGATCAAATTTGAAGTCGAGCCTCATCTCCGTTTAACTAACAAATTTAAGCTAAGCAAGTACGTCACCTACTTGATTCCTAAGACCTACAAGCACCTCAATTCTCTTACTTCATTTAAGGTCATACTCTCCTCAATTCAACACAAAAAATGTATACACTTGACCCTCTTAAGTGTTAGACGCACAAATCGCTCATTAACACAAGATTCAAGCACTTTTGAAAATTAACGCTAATTTGACCAAACCATGTCATATTTCATTTGAATTGTAATAGTATTGTAAGATGTGTGGCATTATATCCTACCCCCTTAGGAACATTCGTCCTTGAATGTTAGCACAATTGGATAGCTTAACTAAGTTTAAACCTGTACTTACATAAACTTTTGACAACATATTAAGTATTTCATCACATGTACCTATTAGTGTCCTAATTCTGTGTGTTGGACTTCCTCTTTAGCTTCAAATAATAAGGTTACTTTGATTTCATCGCGTTCTCAGCCTCCCATGTTATCTCTTCTGCTTGCTGGTTCCTCCAAAGTACTTTAACTGAAGCTATTTCTTTGTTCCTTAGCTTCTTAACTTGACGATCTAGAATAGCAACAGGTACTTCTTCATAGGGGAAATCTTCTATAACCTGCACATCCTCAATAGTAGTGATATGGGATGGGTCACCCATGCATTTATGAAGCATTAAGACATGAAAAACTGGATGAACCATTGAAAGCTCTTGGGGTAACCCTAGTTCATACACAACCTGCCCGAACTTCTTAATAATCTGATATGGCCCTATGTAGCATGGACTCAGTTTTCTCTTCTTACCAAATCTCATAACCCGTTTCATTGGAGACACCTTTAAAAATACCCAATCACCTACTGAAAATTCCAGTCCTCTTTTCCTGGCATCCGTATATGATTTGTGCCGACTTTGGGCTATTTCTAGTCACTGCTGTATCACCTTAACTTTTTCTATGGCTTGTTGTACTAGATCAGGCCCAAATAAGGTGGTTTCTCCCACTTCAAACCATCCAATTGGTGATCTACACTTCCTTCTATACAAAGCTTCATATGGTGCCATCTTGATACTTGCGTGGTAGTTATTGTAATAGGCAAACTCAATAAGTGGCAAATGGTCCACCCAACTACCTTTAAAGTCCAATGCACAAGCTTGCAACATATCTTCAAGGGTCTGAATGGTGTGTTCTGCTTGACAGTCTGTTTAAGGGTACAATGTTGTACGCAAATTCACTTATATCCCTAAACTCCATTGGAAGGACTTCCAAAACTTTGCAGTGAACTGAGCTCCTCGATCAGATATAATGGATATTGGGACTCTATGTAGCCTGACTATATCTTTCAGGTATAGCTTAGCATGATCTTTAGCTATATACTCACTCCTCATTAGCAAGAAATGCTGACTTTGTGAGTCTGTCAACTATTACCCATATAGAGTCAAACTTCTAAAATGAACGAGGCAAACTGGTAACAAAATCCATATTAATCATATCCCACTTCCATGTTGGAAGCTCTATACACTACATATGACCTCCTGGGTTTTGGTGTTCCACTTTCACTTGTTGGCAATTTGGATATTGAGCCACAAATTCGGCAAGGTCCTTTTTCATGCCTCCCCACCAAAACAT
>JAOTQJ010032871.1:0-15839 GCA_025642045.1 Solanum sejunctum
CTATGTTTTGTAAATGTATTGACATATGTGTATCGTTCAGTACTTTTGTCTAGAGGTCTGTGGATACTTGTGGGTTATGGGTGTATGGGAGATGTTTGAATGCGCGGCGTATTGTATAATTTTGTATACTGGATCAGGCGGCGGGACCGCATTATGTACCTATATGGGTAACATGTTTATTAGGTGGCAGGACCGCAGCGGTGACCTTGTCGGCCCGCATTTATCTTTATGTGCATATGTATTACTGTCTGGGAAGCTGTTGGATCTTATTTTTGCAGGTGAGGTTAGTCAGTAAAACAAGGGAAACTCTACCAAAATTTTGATAGAATTCCAGACTAGGTTATTAAAGGAATTGGGTTTAGTATGTGTCCACGTGCCCCTCTATCGGGCACTGGTTACGACCCTAGGGTAACAAGAGGTATACAATTGCATATTGGAATGATGAATGATTGGCCTTACTTTTCACTGGGTTTAACTGAATAAATTGAGTCTATTGTAGGGTCTCTTGCCAAATCTAAGGTTGGTGAAGAGGTTAGATCATAGATTCGTAATGACTCAAATTAAACACAGCAAACGGGAGTTACTTATCATGCCTTGGGAAGTACCCTAGGCGTGGCTGGCACTCGGAGACTATTGCTAGCCCCCAAGCGGACCACTCAATCTCTTTGTCATCTTTCAATCAATTCATCAGCGGAAGATTCAATACAATAGTCATCTAACAAAAGTTAATATGAATAAATATTTCAAAGAAAGGAAACGGAAATCAAACCATCCCGACAATATCCATCAACCGTCTATGTCTACGAAGCCTCTATAACTAACATCTAAGAAGCCACCATGACAGCCCATGGGTACCATAATCAAAATAAATATTGACATAAAGATAAATACATAACTATCCTCCAATTGTTGGGGAGGACTCACCATGGAATGGAATCAAAGCTTTGAACCTCAATGATTGGGCTACTGAAGTCCTTTGTCTACAGTATCTGCATCATAAAATGATGTAGCACCAAAGGGGCGTTAGTACGTGGAATGTATTGTATGTAAAATGAGCTAAAGGAAAAGAAAATATTATAACAATCTTTTATCAATCACTCAGCCTCACCTTAGAGTAAGGGACAAGACAATATCACCTCACTATCTATCAAACATCAAACCATCACATCACATCAGAGTTCTATCCTCATGGAAACTATCTGAGAGTTTCTTGGACCTACACCTATCACCTATGAGCCGGTAATGGTACAATGAAGTGATGTCATTACGGCATTAGCCTAGTACCTTGTCGGGGTAAAAGGACATACATCAGGGGTTTATAATAGTAGTAAGTCCTCTTTTGGGACTAAGGAAACATTCGTTCTCACGGTCCAATCCTCTGTTATGTTGGCCACGTAGGTAATGAGTGCGAGCAGGACTCACTCTTACTCGTTTTTGATGCTCAATACTACTCCCAGGACTCGACATGCTCATAAGTCTATTAATTCATCAAGGACTCCCATCACTCAACTGCTATGGGCAAGACTATCTTTTCAAATTCAAGGGAATATATTCATCTGACTCTAACAGTATAATTTCAGCTACCTCAGTCATCAGCACTCATCACCTCAGGACTCAGACTCAATCAAACATCACATTCAGACAATCAAGGCACTATACATTCCCCTAAGTTCATTATTCAAATGTTTACAAAGAGAATTTGCAAGGGTTAATCATAATCACATAGTAATGAAGATATATAGTAAACACTGTACGTGATGATCATCATTTTAGGATGTAAAGTATAGTTTAAAGCCTAAAATCAAGAACTCAAGATAATATTCAAGAATTACATGCTAAAAATCAAGAAACTTTCAAGAATCGTAATTTAAGACTTTTTAAGGATCAATTATACATCCTAACTCCACCTTGGGCACGTGGAAGAATAATCTCATGCTTTTGAGTAGCTTTTACATACCTGGGAATGAAGATTTCTTCAAGGAATCATATCTCCTACGGGAACCCTTACTTGTCTCTCCTTTTCTCCTCTCTGACTTAGCATAAAAATAATAGAATTAGAATGGTTTCGGGTTTTAAAACCCTTTTGTACGTAATTACATCTAAAACCCTTATTGGAGATATAAAAATACATTAGGAAGGATGAAATTGCCCTTCCTAATTTAAAAAGAAAAAAACAACTCCCCATGCACTAGTGCACGACACGCACTAGTATATTTATACACTTTTTCACGAATTTTAGTTCTCATTGAATTTTTTGAAAAATAGACAAGTGTAATTCCGCGTCCTTTTTGCGTCGCAGAAGGGGAACAGATACCCCAAAATTTTAAGCATTCTTTGAAAAAATGAATTTGCATTTTTTCGTGATAAAGCCGAGTTGAGATTATTTTTTGACTCAGTTTTTCGCATTGATTGCAAATTCGATCTCAGATTTTCCATCAGCGCTTGGAAAGACACGACGAACTATAAAGTTTAGGGGTATTTTAGTAATTTCACGAGGTGTTACATGATCTCCCTTTAGGAATCATTCCGCCTCGAATGATGAGTAAATGTCGAATGAGATTTTGAATAACCTCAGAATTCATCTCATTCCTCACTCAAGAACACTCGACTCTCCCTATCCCTTATCTATATATCTCAGTCTTAGACTCGGGAATGAAATAAAATAAGGCATCAACTTACTTGAAAGGAATACTCGAAATTGATAAGAATAAGAAAGTTTACCTTTAACATTATCATCACTTGGCACGAATAGATGCGGATATTTGAGTTTTATCGCTTCCTCAGCTTTCCATGTAGCTTCCCTCAATGAATTGATTCCTCCATAGGACTTTAATAGGCTATCTCTTTGTTCCTTAATTTACGAACCTGTCAATCAAGAATATAGACTGGAATTTCCTCATATGCTAAGCTATCCTTCACACCCATAATCTCCACTAAAATCGCTAAGGCTAGGTTCGCCAAACACTTCTTCAGCATAGATACATGAAACACTAGGTGAACTTCGTCTAGCTCGGAAGGCAAGTCTAGCTCATAAGCAACCTTCATAATCCTTCTCACAATCTGGTATGGTCCGATGTAATGGGGACTCAGCTTCCCCTTCTTACCATCATGACACCCTTCATGGGTGACACCTTCAAGTACACCCAATCAACTACCTTGAACTCTAAGTCTCTTCTTTTCACATCTATATATGACTTCTAGAGACTCTGGGCTATCTTTAACCTTTCACATATGACTTTCACCTTCTCCATAGACTGGTGTACGAGGTCAGGCCTAATCAACTCAGCCTCAACCACCTTAAACCAGCCAATTGGTGATCTACATCTTCTCCCGTATAATACCTTATGCGGGGCCATCAGAATGCTGGCATGGTAGCTGTTATTATACACGAACTCAATCAATGGTAAATGATCATCGCAGTTTACTTTTAAGTCAATAACATATACCCTCAACATATCCTCCAAAGTCTAAATAGTGCGCTCTGCCTACCCGTCTGATTGGGTGAAAAGCGATACTCAAATTTACCTTCGTACCCAGTCCCTTCTGGAAAGATCTCCAAAATTGAGAGGTGAATTGAGCTCCTCTGTCCGAGTTGATGGACAAGGGAACCCCATGCAACCTCACAATCTCTCGAATATAAAGTTGGGCATACTCCTCAGCCTTATAAGTTGTCTTAACCACCAAAAAATGGGTTGATTTCATCGTCCTGTCAACCATCACCCATATTGAATCATGCTGCTTTCGGGATCTTGGTAAGCTGGTAATGAAGTCCATGTTGATCACCTCCCATTTCCACTCTGGAATCTCAAAGTTCTGAGCTAACCCACAAGGTTTTTAATTTTCAACCTTAACCTCTTGTTAATTAAGACACATGAAAATGAATTCAGCAATGTCTTTCTTCATCCTATTCCACCAATAGACTTTCCTCAAGTCGCGATACATCTTAGTGGAGCCAAGATGAATGGAATACCTCATCCTACAAGACTTGGCCATGATTCTATCTCGAACACCATCGACATCTAGTACACATAATCTTCCTTGATATTTCAATACCCCATCTCCTCCTTTGGAGAAAACCATCATCTTCTACTTGTGAACCGCTTTTTTCAATTGGAATAAGACAGGGTCTTGATCTTGCTTTTCCTTTATCTTCGACACTAAGGATGAAATAGAACCATTCTGAACATTGAACCCACCTTTGTTGTTATCTTCAAGTTGTATTCCCAATCGAGCCAATCTATGCACCTCTTTCGCTAGCTCTCTCTTTCCCTCCTCCACATGGGCAGTGCTACCCATGGGCATCCTGCTAAGAGCATAAAAAATAATGTTAGCCTTACCTGGGTGGTAGAGGATGCTCATATCATAATCCTTACGCAACTCCAGCCACCTCCTCGGCTGCAGGTTGAGCTCTTTCTGACTGAACACATACTACAAGCTCTTATGGTTAGTAAACACATCAACATGCACTCCATATAGATAGTGGCACTTTATTTTATGTGCAAACACCACTGCTGCCAACTTAAGATCATGAGTCAGATAATTCTTCTCATGGACCTTAATTTGTCTGGAAGCGTAAGCTATCATCTTCCCTCTCTGCATAAGTATACAACCCAATCCAACTCTAGATGCATTACAATATATCACAAAGTCACTCATCCCATCTAGAAAGGTCAACACTGGCACTGTACTCAACCTAGTCTTCAAATCCTGAAAACTCTTTTCACATGCCTCAAACCACTGAAACTTAGCCTTCTTCTGAGTCAGCTTTGTCAAAGGGGCTAACAGAGAAGAGAAGCCCTCCAATCTGCAGTAAGACCTGACCAAACCCAAGAAACTTCTTATTTCCGTGGGAGAAGTGGGTCTTAGCCAGTTCTTAACTGCCTCAACCTTTTGAGTATCAACCTGAATACCATCTCCCAAAATAACATGGCCCAAGAAGGCCACTAACTTGAGCCAAAACTAACACTTGGAGAATTTTGCATATAAATCATGATCTTTGAGTATTTGCAAAATCACTTTAAGATGATTTGCATGCTCTTCCTCATTCCTAAAATATACCAAAATGTCATTAATAAACACGATCATGAATATGTCAAGATATGGTCTGAATACCCTACTTATCAAGTCCATGAAAGTTGCGAGTGCATTTGTCAACCCGAAGGACATGACCAAGAACTCAATATGGCCATACCGTGTCCTAAAGGCTATCTTAGGAATGTCACTTTCCCTCACCTTCAACTGATAGTAACCTGATCTGAGATCTATCTTAGAGAAACAAGTAGCACCCTGAAGCTGATCAAAGAGATCATCTATCCTGGAATGAGGTTACTTATTTTTCATGGTAACCTTGTTCAACTGTCAGTAGTCTATACAAATCCTCAATGACCCATCTTTCTTACGCACGAATAGGACAGGATCACCCCAAGATGATACACTAGGCCTTATGAAACCTTTCTCTAACAAGTCTTTCAGTTGCTTTTTCAATTCTTTAACTCCACGAAGGCCATTTTATAGGGTGGAATTGAGATAGGTTTATCTTGGGAAGAACATCAATCCCAAAGTCAATCTCTCTATTAGGAAGGACTCTAGGAAGATCATCAGGAAAGACCTCAGGAAACTTATTCACTATCAGGACTGACTCAAGAGTAAGAGACTCAACATCATCAGAATTCACTTACACGGGGTGATAAATATAACCCTTGGATATCAACTTCCTAGCTCTAAGATAGGATATGAATTTACCCTTGGGGGCAACAGAACTTCGTTCAACTCTAAGACAGGTTCATTAGGAAATTGAAACTTAACAATCCGGGTTCTACAGTCAACAAAAACATAAGCATGAAGTCAATCCATGCCCATAATTATATCAAAATCAACCATCTCCAACTCTATCAAATCAGCTAAAGTGTCTCTATGGTAAATAGACACCCCACAATCTCTATAAACCCTCTCAACTAGGAAAGACTCACTGGTAGGAGTAGAAACAGTAAAGGACTTAAGCAAACAGTTTGGAAGAATCCCAAACTTATTAGCCACATAAGGGGTCACGAAAGACAAAGTGGCACCCGGATCAATTAATGCATAGCAATCATAAGAAAAGACTCGAAGCATACCTGTGACAACATCTGATGCAGCCTCTTGCTCCTGATGGTTACCTATAGCATAAAGGCGGTTCATCCCGCCACCTATACCCATAGTAGTAACCTTTTGCTAGTTACCCACTGGGGGTGCTGTCGAAGACTGAGCTCTGCTATTCTTTTCACCTCATCTCCTCTTCAGGCACTCCTATTGAAAGTGACCCGCCTCTCCATATAGGAAACAAGCATTTGTGCCCAGATGGCACCTACACAGATGGAGTTTCCCATAAGTACCACAAGGTGGCTTTCCCCTCGGGCCCTGAGTCACACTGGCCTGAGATTGGGCGCATGAGGTCATCGAATTCTGGTAACACTGAGATTTCTGGTCACACCTACTTGGCTATATGGGTGCATTTGTTGCCGAAGGTGCGGGATATGATGACCTCTTATGAAAATAAGATTTGTCACCCCTATGCTGCCTCTGTGGGCTAGGCTCATGCCTAGCTAACTTTGCCTTTATGCTCAGGTGCTCTTCCCTATCCCTCCTCTTATCTTTCTTTGTCTGCTGGGCATACACCGTAAATCTGGAGATGTCCATACAAAGAATCAGCAAAGTAGCTTTACACTCTTTCTGCACATGTCTATCTAAACCAAACACAAACCTCCTCATCCTCTTCCTCACATCTTTTACCATCTCTAGAGCATACCTTGACAGCTTGATGAACTTCAGGCTATACTCCTTCACAGTCATCCCTCTCTGTTTTAGATTCACGAACTCCTCTGCCTTCACCTCCCTCAACTTTTGAGGAAAGAAGTGATCAAGGAAGGCGGCTTCAAACTCATCACATGAGGTAGGCTCCGCATCCTCACCTCTACTCCCCTCCAACTTGGTGTACCACATATTAGCCACGTCCTTCAGCTGGTAGGACACAAGCTTCACTCCCTCAAGCTCATTCACATGCATAACCCTTAGAACCTTGTACATCTCATCAATAAAATTTTATGGGTCTTCCTCTACCTTTCACCCCGTATACACTGGTGGGTTCATCCTCAAGAAATCCCTGAGCTGAGTTGCAACTGAGGGCTCCTGCGAGCTAGAACTAGGAGCCTGAGAACCGTGGCTATTCCTTTGGAGGCCACCAAATGTTGTCAGCATGGTGATGGCACCTCGGAATTCTGCCTCAATAGTGGGGATTTGGTTGAGGCTGAGCAGGGGGTACCTGAGGGACCTTAGCAGTCCTAGTGGGTCATCCCCATCTCTTGGTCTCAGTATGAACCAGAACCTCCGGTTGGGTGTTCTCAGCAATGGGAGCTGGGGCATCTCTCTGAGCACCAGCTCTCTTTGGCTGTATTTTCTGTAAGCGTAAAACACACGAGTTAAAAGCAAAATTTCACAGGTTAACTCTATAGCACGAACTCATATCATAGTAGAAGGATAACAATTCTTAATGCCCTACAGCCTCCTGTTTATGAAGTGTGATGCACAACGCACCCATAAATAAGAATCTACTAGACACAGCTTCATAGACTCCCTAGAACACTTGAACTCTAGGCTCTAATACCAAGTTTGTCATGCCTCAGGAGGGTACCCTAGGCGTGGCTGGCACTCGGAGACTATTGCTAGCCCCCAAGCGGACCACTTAGTCTGTTTGACATCGTTCAATTAATTCATCAGCGAAAGATTCAATACAGTAGTCAACTAATAAAAGATAATATGAATAAATATCTCAAAGAAAGGAAACAGAAATCAAACTATCCCGATACTATCCATCAACCATCTATGTTTACGAAGCCTCTATAACTAACATCTAAGAAGGCACCATGACAGGCCATGGGTACCATAATCAAAAGAAATACTAACATAAAGATATAGGCACCATAACAGGCCTTGGGTACCACAATCAAAAGAATGCTAACATAAAGATAAATAAATAACCATCCTCCAAATGTTGGGGAGCTCACCATGGATTGGAATCAAAGCTCTGAACCTCAATGATTGGGCTGTTGAAGTCCTCTGTCTACAGTATCTGCATCATAAAATGATACAGCGCCAAAGGAGCGTTAGTACGTAGAATGTATTGTATGTAAAATGGGCTAAAGAAAAAAATAAAACACTATAACAATATCTCATCAATCACTCAGCCTTACCTCAGAGTAAGGGACAAGACTCTGTCACCTCACTATCCATCAAACATGAAACCATCACATCACATCGGAGTTCTTTCCTCATAAAACTTATCTAGGAGTTTGTTGGACCTACATCTATCATCTATGAGCCGGTGATGGTACAACAAAGCAATGTCATTGCGACATCCGCCTAGTACCTTGACGAGGTAAAAAAGGCTTACATCAAGGGTTTATAATAATAGTAAGTCCTCTTTTGGGAATAAAGAAACATCCGTTCTCACGGTCCAATCATCTACTACGCTGGCCACATAGGTAATGAGTGCGACCCGGACTCACTCTTACTCATTTTTGGTTCTCAATACTCCGCCCAAGACTCGACATACTCATAAGTTTATCAATTCATCAAGGATTCTCATCACTCAACCGCTACGGGCAAGACTATCTTTTCAAATTTAAGGGAATATATTCATCTGACTCTATCAGCACAATTTCAGCTATCATAGTCATCAGCACTCATCACCTCAGGACTCAGACTCAATTAAATATCACTTCAGATAATCAAGGCTCTAGACATCCCCCTAAGTTCATTATTCAAGTGTTTACAGAGAGAATTTACAAGGGTTAAATCATAATCACATTGTAATGAAGATAAACAGTAAACATTGTGCATGATGATCATCAATTTAGGATGTAAAGTATAGTTTAAAACATAAAATCAAGAACTCAAGATAATATTCAAGAATTACATGCTAAACTTTAAGAAACTTTCAAGAATCACAATTTAAGACTTTTTAAGGATCAATATACATCCTAACTCTACCTTGAGCACATGGAAGCACAATCTCACGCTTTTGGGTAGTCTTTACATACCTGGGAATGAAGATTTATTCAAGGAATTGAATCTTCTCCGGGAACCCTCACTTGTCTCCCCTCTTCTTCTCTCTGACTTAGCGTAAAAATAATAGAATTAGGATGGTTTTGGATTTTAAAATCCTTTTATTCGTAATCACATCTCTAAATCGATTTGGGGATATAAAAATACATTAGGAAGGATGAAATTGCCCTTCCCAATTTAAAAAGAAAAATTCAGTTCCCCATGCACTAGTGGGCGACGCGCACTAGTGTATTTATACTCTTTTTCGCAAATTTCAATTCTCGTTGAATTTTTTGAAAAATAGACAAGTATAGTTCTGCGTCCTTTCTGCATCGCGGAAGGGGTGCAGAAACCCCACTATTTTAAGCATTCTTTGAAAAAATGAATTTGCGTTTTTTCGCGATAAAGTCAAGTCGAGATCATTTTTCGACTCAGTTTTTCGCACTGATCGCAAATTCGATCTCGGATTTTTCATCATAGCTTGGGAAGACACGTTGTGCGCACGATAAAATTTAGGGGCATTTTAATAATTTCATGGGGTGTTACATTACTCCCAAAATGTTGGTTCGTTTGGGTTGCTGAGTTCAGGCAAGAAGGAGAAAACAAAAGAAATTATTTCCAGCAGCGTTGATGCAAAAAAATCAAGGCTTAGATTTCGACAAACCTGACCAAGACAATAATGAAGAACACGAGGTAATTTTATAAATAATTTTTGCAAATTGTAGTTCATAAAAATACACACTTTTACTGATCGTAGTTTGTTGTTATGTAAAATCATTAGAGGTATCATAAACATGTTTTGTATAATTTCAATATTTATACAATACAAAAAATAAATGTGCTTTGTCTATTTCATATAATTTTACACAATCTCATATATTCATTTTATTTTTTTGTGTGAATCAATTACTAACTTTCAGTCATAAAGATTTTGTATAACAGAGCTTTGTATAATACAAAATATATTATGATATTGAGTTTTTTTTGTATACAAAAACATTACATGTAAACAAAAACCCATCATATACATAATAGTGTTTTCTGTATAAATTATTTCGAACAAGAAAAAATTCCTTGAGGTATACATATACAACTAGGAATTATGCTTCCCACAAATAAGTATAATATTTACCATCAATCCATAACCTTATACATATATACATTATCACAATTAGACACAACAATAAAGTATAAAAACTATTGCTAAATACAAAATACACATGTATATAATTATAATAAAAAATAATGAGTTTATACACAGATACACGTGCATTTGAACAAATTAAACAACAAAAAAATATATATTGGCTCAAAGGTTATACACTATTCATACAAATAAACAAATATTTTTATAGAAGCATCCAATAAATTTCACTCGTCCATATTCCTACGCTTTAGATCTATCACAAAAATATACAAGTCAAAAGGTATAAATATGGCAGAGTAATTACTGCAAACAAAGTAATAAACTATATTGGCTCAAATAACAACATGAATTCGTATACAATACAATTCAGAAAGAATTAATGTGTCCCAATGAAATCATTTTCTCACGGAATTTTTCGTATAATAATACAAAAAATTGTGCCCTTTTATTTTTGATTTACTGGCAACCAAACAATAGTGGAGTTTTTTTTTTTTTGGTCAACAGAGTCATTTTAGGTAAAAGAAAAATTTGATTACGTTCAACTTCCATCAATTATGGAACTATTTTCCATAATAATCAACGAAATTGTAGCAATTATATTAATTAAGGTGTAAATATATTTTGTATAATTTCTTTGCAAATATCGGCATAACTATAGTTATAAAACGTAATTTTAGAAACTGTAGCTATTGTTGCCTATTAAGTTTCACTAGGTGGCTGTTTATGAAAATTCCACTATGTTTTATTGTAAGTTATTATATTAAATATTTCAATAATTCTAATATAATTATTAATATATCCATAATCTTATTAGTATAATTATTATACTCATAATAATGTTGGTATAATTAATAATATTGGTTGATATATTTAATATACTCATTGGATTAGTGATATAAATCACTAACATATATTATTGATTATTATATTCATGGTATTATCAGTATAACTTTTTCATCAATCTCGGATGGAGCCAAAGATTGATTATTTTTTTGCCTTGGAGTATGATGGAATAAAGCAAAATGACTCTTTAAACTATCTGCGTTTTTTCATTTGTGAAGTAGCAGTTAGTCAATGCAACTTTCGACGCTCCTCATGGGTCATCTGGAAACAGCCGCTTTATGTTTTTAAACATAGAGGTTAGGCTGCGTACATCCAACCCCCCCTCACCCCTCAATGAGCGGGAGCCTTTTGAAGCACTGGGGTATGTTATTGTTGTATTATCGGTATAACTATTATACTCATCATATTATTGGTATAATTAGCAGTAAATACTTTTATACTCATGATATTTACTGATATAAAAATTATATTGTAACAATAGTGGTATAATTAGTAATAGAAATTCTTATATTCATGATATTATTGGTATAATTTTTATACTCGTAATATTACTGTTATAATTAGAATAACTTATGATTTCAAAAGGTTTATGATAGGGCTGAGAGTGATTAATTCCTAAGAACTAGAGTGGTTCATAATTTTCTCACATATAAATTTCAATCATGAAGGTAGAGAGAAAGTATAATAAGTAAGGCCGAAAAGATTTCTTAATTAAGGTAAATTGATAATCTATCATAAGCATTAAATTAAGAATTATAATTATCCCTTTCATTCTTTAAAATTGCTATATACAAAAAAAAATTGTTATATCTATAATATTAAAAAAATATTATTATATATGTAATTAAGTCTTAAAAAAGGTCTTACCATTTGGGCTACCTGGCCCTTTTAAAAGGAAAAAGTAGACAAAATAGATCTAATTTGAAATTATTTATCCTTAATAGACTCAATCTAAACTATTTACCCTTAATGGACCCAATCCCCATACTATTTACCTTTCTACCCACTTATCCCTTTTTATTTCGCTTATTGACTTCATGCTTACATCAGCATAAATTATATGAAATATAATTTGGTGGTATATATATACCATAGTGGTATCATACAGAATAAGCTTAGTCCTTTATGATATTCTGGCGGTATATTGATACCCAATTGGTATATAGGATTCTCTTTTAAGAAATAAATAAGAAACAAATAAAAAATTATTAGATTCTAAATTAGTAGAAAATATATTCATTAAGTACTCTGTTTGTATATTTATATCATATCGATATCATATAGGATTGAGCTTAATCATTTGTGATATCCTGTTGATATATGTATACCCTATTGGTATATCATACAAGCAGGTGTTGACATTAGCACGACGCCAGCACGCGAATTTTAATATTAAGGGGGCAAAATTTTAATATTATAGGAGTACAAAATATAAAGGAATATATGAATATCAATAGTTTGCTTTAAAAGGATACAAGATTAGTTTTTCCCTTTTACAATTCCAAGTTGTTGTCTTTGAACTTGGGCTTTTAGCCCTTTTCAGCCTGTATACACTAAGGGGTCATTTGGTACAAAAAGGAATAATGCTGGGATTAGTAATGTAGAAATTATTAATATAAGGATTAGTTATACAGAGATTAATAATGCTGGGATTATTTTTTATCCCGTATTTGGTTTATTACTTTTCATTTAATTTGTGTTTGGCTTAAGATTTTATAAAAAAAAAAATTCAATAATGCCCTTGAACTATTATGAGATTTTTTATTTCATGTAATTAGATCAAAGTAGAATATTTTTTTATAACTTCTAACTAGTTAGGAGAATAATTTTGTCATTATGTTTGCTATTTTCTCACTTGAATTATTTGAGAATAAATAATTGTAATCTCAATAAATTCATCACTAATAAAATGTCAATTTTTAATTTAATAAAGATAGATCATCTATTATTAAAATAGAAAAGATGGTAAACAATTATAAAATAGACAATCTATTCTTATGCATAAAAATCTGGAAGTTGTATTTTTAATATAATGTTTATATCTTACAAGGCTACTCAACTTTGAGATTATATTTAACATTATTGGACTTTGTTTTGTATCAATAAAATCACTCAAATAAATTAATTATATAAAAAAGAATTGACATGGCAAAATTTTTTTTGTCTATAATATAAATATGAAACCACAAATATATAAAAAATTTGATATGATAAAGTTGTTTATTTTTATATTATGAAAATATGAATCCACAAATAAATAAATTTTGTAAAATAATTTATTTAAATAAATTTACTAGTACAAACTACAAATATAAACTATAAAATCAAGAAAATTAAAAAAAATATAAAAGAATTTGAGAAACATTTTTGTCTTTATATATAATCCGATGGTATTAGCTAATACCACCAAATGGGAGGGATTAGCTAATACCACTAAATAGGAGGGATTAGTTAATTCCATGTATGTGGTATTAGCTAATCTATAGATTAATTAATACATGGGTCTAAATTTCTACCAAACATAGTATTACTTAATACCAATAGCTAATTCATGGATTATTTACTCTAATACATCCTACCAAATGACTTGTAAGGGTTCGTTTGGTACAAAAATGAATAACGCAGGAATTAGTGATGCAGATATTAACAATGCAAGAATTAGTTATGCAGGAATTTTTTTTATCAAGTGTTTGGTTCATTACTTCTCGTCTAATTTTGTGCTTAGTTTAAAACTCTATAAAAAGATTCTTTCTAATTTTACCCTTAAATTATTATGAAATTTTCAATTTCATGTAATTAGATCAAAGTAGATTTTTTTTCTTCTAACTAGTTAGGAAAACAATAGTTTTGTCGTTATGTTTACTATTTTCTCACTTAAATTATTTGAAAATCAATAATTGTAATCGATCTTAATAAATTTATCACTAATAAAATGTCAATTTTTAATTTAATAAAGATAGACCATCTATTATTAAAATAGAAAGATGGTAAACAATTATAAAATAAACAATCTATATTTACACACAAAAAAAAATTGAAAATTATAGTTTTAATATAGTGTTTATATCTTACAAGGTTACTCAATTTTGAGAATATATTTAACTTTATTGAACTTTGTTTTGTATTAATAAAATTGCTCAACTAAATTAATTTTCAAAAAAATTGACATGGCAAAATATTTTTTTGTTTATTATGTAAATATGGAACCACAAATAAATAAAATTTAAAAATTTAACATGGTAAATTTATTTATTTTTATATTATAAAAATATGAACCCACAAATAAATAAAATTTGTTAGCTAATTTATTTAAATAAATTTACTAATACAAAGCTATAAATATAAAATATAAAATCGTGAAAACAAAAGTGTAAAAGAATTTGAGAATATTTTTGTCTTTATATATTTATCTCATTCTATTAAACCCAAAATATTAGTTAATACCACTAAATGAGAAATATTAATTAATACTATGTATATGATATTAACTAATACATGAATTAGCTAATACATCCTAGCAAATACCTCCTAAGTGTATATGTCCTATGTAATAACTTCAATTCCTCAAAATCTGTGACAGCTCGACTCAAAGATATTTGGGGTCTAATTCAACCCAAGAAGATGCGAGAAAGTAGAGTCCAAAATTGGACTCAAGAATGAGTTCACATGTAGCCAAAAAAAGATAAAGGTCAAGACCTGTATTATATGAAATAAACCTTCAACATTTAAGTCAAGAAATTCATGCTTAATCAAATGTTAACACCAAACATGGGAAAAATGAATAAACACATGCAGGAAGAGAAATAGACAAAGGCTTTTCAAAGCAAGAATTATTCCACATGAAAAAAAAATTAATCTCTCAACAACACATGAATGGAAATCAATAAAGTAAATAAGAAAAGAAATATCTCAGGACAACATTTTTATCATTTAAAAGAAAAGATAACTGCCCTACTTGTTGAGAATAAAAACTGATAGTAATATGTAACTTACACAAATCATGTGGCCAGAAAATCAATATAAAGACGGGCATTCCAAACTTTAACACATTGGATTTTTAGATTAAACAGAAGAAAAACTCCTAAGGAGAAATAAAAAGACCTGACTACAGGATTAACCAAAAAGAAAGCATGCTGGAACTTAAACAAAATAGGAACTTTCCAGTAACCAAACTTAAGTATACTTGATAAACCAAGTTTCAAATCAACTTCTTCACCAACAGATTACTTCAAGAAGAGACTCCAGAACAACATTTGCTTAAATATGACAAGTTTGAGACAATATTATGCTAGAACTTATGAAAACAAACCTACTAATGAGCGAGAAAGATGAACACAGATTATGTCATTAAGCTTAGCATTAAATACAGAACATAACATACGAACATAGGACGAAACATAACAAAGACAGAAAGAGGTGATCGCGTGGGGTGAGGGGGAAAAAGTGTGAGTTTATTTCGGTATATTTATATGAGGTGTATGTAAGTTGGCTGATTATTGAACAAAAGTTGGGTTGGGTCGGGTATACGGGTTAACTTGGGCATGAAAATAGTTCAAAAATGGATTAAGTTGATATGAAAAGGGGTGAAAAAAGGGTTAAGTGATGCAAATATGTTTTAGCAAACGTGATTAAGTGCCCAAATAGGATCAGGTCAGTCGCATGAGTCAAAAATCTGATAGTGGGAGTTTGCGCATGCAGGGGCAAGTCGATTCCCCTAGGGGGGAAGATAAGGAGACAGACTGCTCAACAAGCAATCTGAAGGTGTCTCTAC
>JAOTQJ010032902.1:0-15833 GCA_025642045.1 Solanum sejunctum
CTAGCATCCGCATATTATTTATGACGACTTTGGGTTGTTTCTTGTAACTATTTTATTACCCTAAGTCTCTCCATGGCTTGTTGTACTAGATCTAGCCGAAGCAAGGTAGTTTCGTACACTTAAAACTATCCAATTGGAAACCTACATTTCCTTTCATACAAAGCTTCATAAGGTGCCATCTTGATACTTGAGTTGTAGCTATTATTATAAGCAAATTTAATAAGTGGCAATGGTCCATCTATGTACCTTTAAAGTTAATGCACAAGCTCGCAACATATCTTCAAGTGTTTGAATAGTGTGTTCCCTTTGACCATCTATTTGAGGGTGGAAAGTTATACTCAAATTCACTTGTGTCCCTAATATCCTTTGGAAGGACTTCTAAAACTTTGAGTTGAATTGAGCTCCCCGATCAGATATAATGGAGATTGGGACACCATGTAGCCTATCTCTTTGAGGTATAACTTGGCATAATCTTCAGTTGTATAATCACTCTTAACTGGCAAGAATTGTGTTGTCTTTGTGCGTCTATCAACTATTACCCATATGGAGTCAAACTTCTGAAATGAGTGAGCCAACCCAGTAACAAAATCCATATTGATCATATCCCACTTGCATATTGAAAGCTCTATACACTGTATATAGCCTCCCGGCTTTTGATTCTCTACTTTCACTTGTTGGCAATTTGGACATTGAGCCACAAATTCTGAAAGGTCCTTTTTAATGCCTCCCCACCAAAACATTCCCTTCAGGTCATGATATATCTTAGTTAATCCCTGATGATGGAATATCTGGAATGATGGGTTTCTTCTATTATTGTCTTTCTTAGTAAATTAATATCAGGCATACATAATCTACTTTGGCAATAAAGTACTCCATTTGGTGTAAGGTAAAACCCCTATATCGTACCCTAACTCACCTTTTCCTTAAGTCATCGTCAAATAGGATCCTCGAATTATTTTTCTTTTGCCTCCATTACCAATGAAGACTCTACAGCATTATACACAACAACTCTTTCCTTTGGGGTTTTAAGAAGGCAAACTCCCAAACTAGCTAGTTCATGTAGATCCTTAGCCACACCTTGACTTACCATGGCCTGATCACCAATATTCGTGATTGTCTTATGACTCAAACCATCGGCTACTATAATTTGCTTTCACCAGATGGTATAGTATATCAACGTCATAATCGTTTATTAACTCTAGCCATCTTTGCTGCCTTATATTTAGGTCTTTCTACCTAAAGATGTACTGGAGGATCTTATGATTAGTATACATGAGAAAGTGAACCCTATACAAATAGTGGAGCCATATTTTCAGAGCAAACATAACTATTGTAAGCTCAAGGTCATGTGTTGGGTAGTTTTTCTCATATGGTAGCAGTTGTCTAAAGGCATAAGAAATTACTCGACCATGTTGAGTTAGTACATGCCCTAATCCGACTCCTAATACATTGCAATACATGACATACCCCTCGGTGCCTTCTGGAAGTGCTAGCACAGGTGCAGAAGATAGCTTATTTTTCAACTCTTGGAAGCTCCTTCCACATGCATTATTCCACTGCAACTTAATTGCCTTATGTGTCAACTTTGTTACAGGTGCAAAAATAAAATAAAAACCTTCAACAAACCTTCTGCAATAACCTGCCAACCCTAGGAACCTCCTAACTTCCGTGGGTGTTGTTGGCCTTGTCCAATCTTTCACAGCCTCTAGCTTTTCTGAATCTACCCTTATTCCCTCATTGGAAACAATATGACCCAGAATGCCACTGATTTTAACCAAAATTCACATTTAGAAAACTTGGCATACAACTGTCGATCACGAAGAACTTGTAACACCTATCATGAGTGATTTGCACGATGCTCTTCTGACATTGAATATACTAAAATATCATGTATAAATACTATCACGAACACATCCAAGAATGGCTTGAATACCCTGTTCATCAGATCTATAAAAATTGTTGGTGCATTCACTAGCCCAAATGACATAACAAGAAATTCAAAGTGACTATAGAGTGTTCTAAAAATTTTCTTAAGGATGTCTTTCTCCTTCATCCTAAATTAGTGATAACCTAATCGCAAATTAATTATCGAAAAGAATCTGGAACCTTGTAACTGATCAAATAAATCATTAATCCTGGGAAGGGGTATTTGTTCTTAATTGTCACCCTATTCAATTGTCGATAGTCGATACACATTCTCAAGGTTCCATCCTTTTTACGTATAAATAAGCTGGTCCACCCCAAGGGGATGCACTAGGTCTTATAAAACCCTTCTCCAATAAGTCTTTTAATAGCTCCTTTAATTCATGTAATTCTGTTTGGGAAATTCTATATTTATGGATAGAAATAGGTTAAGTGCTTGGAAGTAAGTCGATACAAAAATCTACTTCTTGTTCTGGAAGTAAGCTTGGAAGATCTTCAAGAAACACATCAATAAATTCATTCACTACTGGAACTAACTAAGGAGTTGGTAATTCTTCCTCCATATCCCTTACTCTAACTAAATGACATATATATCCCTTAGATATCATCTTTCTTGGCTTAAAATAGGAAATAAATCTCTCCTTTGGTTCCCTAACATTGTCTTACCATTTAAGAACTACTTTATTTGGAAAGTGGAAGTATACCATCACAGTTCAGCAATCCATGGTGGCATAACAAGAAGCTAACCAATACATACCCATTATAAAATCGAATTCCACCAGTTCTAGCTCTATAAGGTCAGCCAGTAAGTCACAATCACAAATAGTTAGTACACAGAAGTAATAAACCTGTTTTAGTCATAATAGATTCACTAGTTGGTGTAGACACTTCAAATAGTTTGTTCAGTAATTTCGGTATTCACTTAAGATTTCCAGAAACTATTAGAGTGATGTATGATATTGTAGAATCAGGGTCAATTAATGCATATACATTATGTGAGAAGATGGATAATGTACCTGTGACCAAATTGGGTGAAGCTTTAAAATATTTTCCAACTCCCCAGAGCATAAGTGCAATTTTGAACTCCGCTAAAGCTAGCTGCCCCTCTAACACTTCTACCACGACCTGTAGGTGCTTGTTGACCCCTACCTTGTAACACCATACACCTTAAATGTACTAGTTCTAAGCAAATGGAAAATAATATGGCTTGGCCTAATTAGTAATCATTTTTAAATTGATTGAGTTTCAGATTAGGACTATGTGTACATCTAACGTTTAAGACACATGAGTGTATATAAGCTTTAAGTCAAATTGATAAGATCATGGCCTTAAAATAATTGAAGGAAGTGAGCTTCTTGTAGGACTTAGGAAGCTAGCAGATGAGCCATCTATTTGTTTAGCTTAAATTCGCTAGCTAGACGGAGACAAGGCCAGACACCGGATCTGTCCATGTCTGTGTTAAGGGTGTAACTTTAGAAAATCTTTTAGCATTGTAAAAGGAAAATATTTACAGCCCAAGATGAATAATAAAAAGGTCCAAAGTACAATTACCATTCACTTGTTGATTTGGGCCCAAACTAAGTGAAGAGAAATTAGGAAAAATGGGCACCCAAGGACCATCAACTTTGAGACCCATTTAGGGCAAAGTGAGAGGGACAAGATGCTGCATCACTAGCTTGTTAATATGTGTTAATATATGGTCGAAAGCTTAAGAGAAAGCGGCCAAAGAGTCCCTATAAAATGGCTTAAAAATCAGCATCTTTTAGACATTCTAAACTTTAAAAAAAAATCAGCTTTCCTTAAGTTTTCTCTCTACTCTTTCTTGACTTCACCAAACAGCCACAAGAGACTTTTAGGGTTTCTAAGGAGGCTTTCAACCTTGAAGATAAAGATAAGTATAGATAATTTTGTGTTTAGTATGGTTTTCATGAAAAACAAGCGAACTGGTTTGCTTATACTTGTGCTGAAATTTCAGACAACATGTGTCCTAAAGATTGTTGTACACTTTTCTTGTTAATTAAGAGGTTTTTCTCTTCTTGGTTGGCTGGATTATGAAGTGAGACTTATATCTTTAACAAGGTTAGTTTGGTAGTGATTTAACCAGGCTTCTTCACCACGGTTACAGTCCGCAAAAATGATTTTTTATAGGATATCTTAACTGTGCTCTTTGAAGAAACTTCTGGGCTTGTAATTGGGAGTTGTTGTTTCACGATCTCTACCTACTTTGAGACTATTTTTGGACTATTATATGACTGGTTTTATGTTTGAAAATGTTTGGTATATTTTTCTTAAAGTTGGACTAAGTCCGGGATTATTGACGTTGAAATGTGGCGAGAATACGTAATGCAATGCTGCGTACTTGTATGTGTGTGTAATTGTTATCTATTTGCTTTCTGGGCTGTTGTGAGATGGTTATGACACTAAAATAAACTGCACATGATATGTATATAAGAATGTGTATTAGAAAATATGATTAGATGTGGAAAGGTTGAAAGAATATGTCCGAGTTTATAATTACACGCTTGTTGCCCTTGTGTTGTTTTATTATGAGATTGGGCTGCCAAGATATATCTATTAGTTGCTAATTCTAGTTTTATCACCAACTATTTTTTAGATAAATATTTGGAGGAAAGTCTACTTGATTTCATATTATATGGCATAAAACATAGATACCTCCTTGGCACATAAAAGCACTTATCAACTCCAATGCAACTAGTAGTTGTGTCTCCACTCTTTCACATGTATATATGCTCTCATACATAGTCATTTGCAAATCTGCATACATACTTGAATACCAAGATACATGAGTACTTTCTACTAAACAAAGTTCATGTGTTACCTACTCCATTCATTATGGTATTTTCTATTATGATTATTTACATGTCACATACTATATCTACAGTCCTACTACTCAAATACTAAGACCACAAGAAGAATCATCTCAAAAGTAATTGAAAAATAAAGTAAAGTAAGTTGCTTATTGATGGGTGGTAGCCCTAGGGATGGAAGAATCCTACCAGGGGCTGATCCCATTACGGGGAGTAGCCCATGGGTGATAGAAAAAGCCTAGCATAGACCGATCCCGATATAGATTTGCCACTGATCAGCTAGTCATTTATATTATATGTTATGCACAGATTATACAGTAAAGGTAAATTAATAAAAAGAATATAAAGTACATGATTCCACAGTATTACTAAAGGTGGTCTCTTATCCTTACACTAGTGCATGATTTTATTTAAGTTGTTACTTCATATATAGTATTTGCTGCCTTACATATGCAATATATTATCTTGCATTGATGTCCCGTATGGGGGACCTGCATTTCATGTTGCAGCTACAAGTGCTAGTAAATCTCCCTAGTAAGAATATAGGATATCCAACTACTATTACTAAGCCCTAGGTTGCTTCGGAGTTTTGTGTGCCTAGAGCTTATATATTTTTGTATTGTATAGCTATTCATGAGGTGAGGCCTGTCTCGACCCTTATCAGATACTTTTGATTATCTAGAGGCTTTGTAGAAAATGTAAAGAAAACTGTGGTCATGCCTCGAACTTTAGACATTTTGGCTCCAACGGCCTAGTCATATACTTTTCCTTTAGCTTGCTATTATTGTTTGCCTTCTTAAATGCATTTTGAATATCTCCTTATAATGTTTATACAAACTGCATAGGTACAGTTTGATTTTCTTGAGCGTTATCGGTAATGGGTACTAGTCCGCCTTAATGGGACTTAGGGCATGACAAAAGTGCTATCAGAGCGGATCGTCCTAGGGAGTCTACAAAGCCGTGTCTATGTAGAATCTTGTTTATCAATGTTTTGTGCACCACATTTATAAGCAAGAGGCTATATGGCATTTAAGAGTTATTACTTTCTTTTTATTCTTTAGATCGTGCCATAGAGCCAAGTATAATTGGTGGATCATGTCTAATATCTAAATTCTTTTGTATAGAAAGTATGCTAGAGACCAGGAAAAATGAAGGTAAAGGGAAGGAAGTAAAAGTGGTGTTTGGTATACCCAGTTGGGTGAGACAATGAAATTAGGCTCAAGATAAGTCTCTGTCGTAAATATCTCCAACTCGTCCAGCCTCTGATGAACCAAGAAGTAGAAAAATTCCCCCAGAACCACCTATCAATGCTACCTTGTAGGATTTGACAAATGCTATCCAACTATTGACTCATATAGTTACTAGCCAAGGTCAAAGATAGGAAGGCCCAACTATAGGTATAGGTGGTACAAATAGAGCAGCTAGCACAAGGATACATGACTTCCTTAATTTGGACCCTCCATCATTCACCAGGTCAGATCCTAATGAAGATCCCTAAGGCTTTATTGACCATATTCAATGCAAACTAGATGTTATGCATGTGAGTGGTATAGAAGTTGTTGAGTTAGCGACATATTGGTTAAAGGGTGTGGCTTTATTATGGTATGAAGCGTGGAAGCAATCCAAGGATATAGATGCACCTACAACTACTTGGAATTAGTTCAAAGAGGAATTTCATAACCATTACTTTTCATTAAAGATATGAACTGCCCGTGCAGATCAGTTCTTGAATCCCCAACAAGGAAATATGAGCATGAGGTAGTATAGACTTTAATTTACTTCCCTGGCTAGGTATACTACTAATATAGTTGCTACTATGGCAAATAAAGTTTATTGATATGTGGATAGGTTGAATTCATATCTGCTTAGAGACTGTACCATTGCAGTTTTGAATAAAGACGTTGGTATAGCGAGGATGCAAGCTTTCGCACAGAAACTGGAGGATCAAAAGCAAAGGAGAAGGATAGAAGAGTTAGAGAGGGGGCAATCCAAGAGGGACAAGTCTATGAGGCAGTTTACATCATGCAAAGGTGAGGTTAGACCTTAGTTTTCTAATAGACCACCTAGGCCATCATCCTCCTACACTACAACTAGTGCTCCACCACAACTCTAAGGGTCTAGAAATAATCAGTTTTGTCAAAGAAGTAAAGTACAAGGTGCACGGACAATGGGATATTTAGTACACCAGCAAATGACTCCTAGGCAACCTTGCAAATAATATAGGAGAGGTTATTCAGGTACATGTCATGTTGGGGCAGATGTTTGTTATTGGTGTGGTGCACAAAGGCATAAAAAGAGAGATTGCCCGAGGAGACGTATGAGTGATATAGCATAATTTACTAGGTAAGTTATTGCATCTTAATCATCAGTTCCTCCTTTAGGTAGGGGTCAATAAGCACCTACAGGTCGTGGTAGAGATGTTAGTGGGGCAGCTAGCTTTAGCAGAGTCTAGAATCGCACTAGGGAGTTGGTAAAATTTGGAAGCTTCACCCGATGTGGTCACAAGTACATCGTACATCTTTTCACATAATGTATATGCAATAATTGACCTTAGTTCTACATTATCATACATTACCCACTAGTTGTTGGGAAGTTTAAGAGAATACCCAAATTATTGAACAAATCATTTGAAATATCTACACCAACCGGTGTATCTATTATGGCTTTAAGGTTTTATTATGACTGTGTAGTAACTACTTGTGATCGTGACACATTGGCTGACCTTATTGAACTAGTAAGATGGAATTTGATATTATAATGGGTATTGATTGGTTAGCTTCTTGCTACGCCACCGTGGATTGCTGAACTAAGAGAATGTACTTCCACTTTCCAAATGAGGTAATTCTTGAATGGGAAGGCAATGTTGGATCACCAAAGGGGAAGTTTTTTTCTTATTTTAAGGCAAGAATGATAATATCTAAGGGATATATATGTCGTTTAGTTAGAGTCATTGATATGGAGGCAGAATCACCAACTCTTCAATTAGTTCTAGTAGTGAATAAATTTGTTAATGTGTTTCTTGAAGATCTTCCAAGTTTACCTCCATAATGAGAAGTAGATTTTGGTATCGACTTACTTTCAAGCAGTCAACCTATTTCCATCCCCCACTATAGAATTGCCCCGACAGAATTACATGAATTAAATGATCAGTTAAAGGACTTATTGGAGAAGGGCTTTATAAGACCTACTGTGTCCCTTTGGGCTGTACCAGTGTCATTTGTAGGCAAAAGGATGGCACCTTGAGAATGTGTATCGACTATCGACAATTGAATAGGGTGATAATTAAGAAAAAATATCCCCTCCCTAGTATTGATGATTTATTTGATTAGCTACAAGGTGCCAAATACTTTTCAAAAATTTATTTGAGATCAGATTATCACCAAGTGAGGGTTAAGTAGAAAGATATACCTAAGATAGTTTTTAGCACATGCTGTGGACACTTTGAATTTCTTGTTATGTCATTTGGGCTAACAAATGCATTGGTAATTTTTATTTATCTGATGAACAGGGAATTCAAGCCTTTCTTGGATATGTTCGTGCTAGTATTTATAGATGATATTTTAGTATATTCAAGGTCAGAAGAGGACCATGCAAATCACTTACGACAGGTGTTACAAGTTCGTTATGATTGACAGTTGCATGCCAAGTTCTCTAAATATGAATTTCAGTTGAAATTAGTGGCATTCTAGGTCATATTATGTCTGACGAAGGAATAAGGGTTGATTCACAAAAGGTAGAGGCTATGAAAGATTGGCCAAGGCTAACAATACACTTGGAAGTTCAGAACTTCCTAAGGTTGGCAGCCTATTACAAAAGGTTTGTTGAGCTTTTTCTTCTATTTTACACGTCTAACAAAGTTGAAACATAAGACAACCAAGTTCCAATGGAATGATGAATATGAAAGGGGCTTCAAAGAGTTGAAGAATAAGCTAACTTCTGGACCTGTGCTAGTACTTCCAGAAGGCATCGAGGGGTATGCCATGTATTGCGATGCTTCAAGAGTTGGTTTAGTGTGTGTACTGATATAACATTGTAAGGTAATTGCTTATGCCTCTATAAAACTACGATCACATGAGATAAACTAACCAACATATGATCTTGAGCTAGCAGCTATTGTGTTTGCTCTGAAAATATGGCACTATTATCTGTATGGGGTTCACGTTGATATATATACTGATCATAAAAGCCTACAGTACATATTTAAGTAGAAAGACTAAATTAAGGCAGGGAAGATGTCTAGGGTTAATAAATGATTATGACATGATATACTCTACTATTCGGGGAGAGCAAATGTGGTAGTTGATGCTCTGCATCATAAGGCAATCATGAATATTGGTGATTAGGCTATGGTAAGTCAAGGACTGGCTAAGGATCTACAACAACTAGCTAGTTTGGGAGTTTACCTTCTTGAAACAACAAAGGAAGGGGTTGTTGTGCATAATGCTACAAAATCTTCATTGGTATTGGAGGTGAAGGAAAAATAGTTCAACAATCTGGTTCTATGACGACTTAAGGAAAAAGTGAGTCAGAGTATGATAAAAGGCTTTAAACTTGCACAAAATGGAGTACTTTATTGCCAAAATAGATTATGTGTACATAATATTAATCAACTAAGACAGAAGATAATGGAAGAAGCCCATCATTCCCGATATTCCATTCATCTAAGATCAACTAAGATATATCATGACCTAAAGGGAATGTTTTGGTGGGGAGGTATAAAAAGGGACCTTGTAGAATTTATGGCTCAATATCCTAATAGCCAATGAGTCAAAGTAAAGCACCAAAAGCTAGGAGGTTATATGCAATGTATAGAGCTTCCAACATGGAAGTGGGATATGATCGATATGGATTTTGGTATGGGCTTACCTCATTTTTTTAAGAAGTTTGACTACATATATGGGTAATAGTTGATAGACTCATAAAGTCAGCACACTTTTTGCCAGTTGATAGACTCATAAAGTCAGCACACTCATAGAGTGATTATGCAACTAAAAATTATGCAAAATTATACCTCAAAGAGATAGTCAGGCTACATGGGGTCCCAATCTTCATTATATGTGATCTAGGAGTTCAATTCACTATAAAGCTTTAGAAATCATTCCAAAGTAGTTCAGGGACACAAGTGAATTTGAGTACAACTTTCCACCCTCAGATAGACGATCAAGCAAAATACATTATTCAAATACTCGAAGATATGTTAGGAGCTTGTGCATTGGACTTTAAAGGTAGTTGGGTGGACCACTTACCACTTATTGAATTTGCCTATAATAATAGCTACAACTCAAGTATAAAGATGGCACTTTACGGAGATTTATATAAGGAAATATAGGTTACCAATTGGATGGTTTGAAGTAGGCAAAACCACATTGCTTAGGCCAAAGCTAGTACAATAAGCTATGGATAAAGTTAGGATAATACAACAACGGCTAGAAACAGCCCAAAGTCATCATAAATCATATGTGGTTGCTAGAAGGAGAGGATTGAAATTTTCAGTAGGAGATTAGGTATTCTTAAAGGTATTCCCAATGAAATGTGTTATAACATTTGGTAGGAAAGGAAAACTAAGCCCACGTTACATAAGGCCATATAAAATTATTAAGAGATTCGGTCAGGCTGCATATGAACTAGATCTACCCTAAGAGCTTTCAATGATTCCCCCAGTTTTTCATGTCTCAATGCTTTGAAAATATATAGGAGACCCACCCGTATTACTCCTACTGAATATATGCAAATTACAAAAGATCTCACCTATGAAGAGATACCTATTGCTATTCTATATCGTTAAGTTAAGAAGCTAAGGAATAAAGAAATAACTTCAGTAAAATTATTGTGGAGGTACTAGCAAGCAAAAGAGATAACATGGAAGGCTAAGGAAGTAATGAGATATAAGTACCCTTACTTATTTGAAGCTAAAGAGGAAGTGCAACATGTAGAGTTGGTGCATTACTAAGTATGTGTGTTCAAGTACTTGTTGTGTTATCAAAAGTTTATTTGAGCAAAGGCTTAAACTTGGTTAAGTAATCCAGTTATGCTAATATTCGAGGGTGAATATTCCTAAGGGGGGAGGATATAACACCCCATACCTTACATGTACTAGTTCTAAGCAAATGGAAAATGATATGGCTTGGCAAAATTAGCAATCATTTTTAAAAGTGCTTGAGTTTCCTATAAGAGGACTATATTTACATTTAACGTTTAAGACGAGTGAGTGTATATAAACTTTAAGTCTAATTCAGGAGATCATTGACTCAAAAGAATTGAAAGAAATGAGGTTCTTGGAGGACTTAGGAAGCTAACAGGTGAGTCACCTACTTGCTTAGCTTAAATTCGCTAGCTAGAGGGACACGAGGCTGGACACTGAACTTGTTCAAGTTTGTGTTAAGGGTGTAGCTTTAGCCTATGTTTTAGAATTATAAATGGACAATATTCACAGCCCAAGATGAATAATAAAAAGGGCCCAAGCAGATTTACCATTCACTTGTTGATTTGGGCCCAAACTAAGTGAAGAGAAATTAGGAAAGATAGGCAGCCAAGGCCCATCAACTTTGTGACCCCTTTAGGGCCAAGTGAGAAGGCCAAGCTGCTAAATCACCAATTTGTTAATACGTGTTAATATGTGCTAAAAATCTTAAGAGAAAGTCAGCCAAAGTGTCCCTTTAAAAGGTCTTAAAATGAACATCTTTAAGACATTCTAAACTTTGAAAAAAAAAATCATTTTTCCCTAAGTTTTCCTCTACTTTTTTATGACTTCACCAAGCAGCCACAAGAGACTTCTAGGGTTCCTAGGGAGGCCGTCAACCTTGAAGATAAAGGTAACTAGAGATAATTTTGTGTTTAGTAGGGTTTTCATGGAAAAAAAGAGAACTAGGCTGCTTATACTTGTGCTGAAATTTTGGACAACATGTGTCCTAAGTACTGTTGTACACTTTTCTTGTTAATTAAGAGGCTTTCTCTTTATGGTTGGCTGTATTATAAAGTGAGAGTTATGTTTTCAACATAGTTTAGTTTGGTAGTGATGTAACAAGGCTTCTTCACCACTGTTACAGTCCGCAAAAATGACTTATTGTAAGTTATCTTAATTGTTCTCTTTGAAGTAACTTGTGGGTTGGTAATAAGGAATTGTTGCTTCACGACCTCCACCTACTTTTGCAATATTTTTGGACTATTGTAACATTAGTTTTATGTGTGAAGTTATTGGTAAAAATTCTCTTAAAGTTGGAATAGGCCTGGAATTGTTGACGTCTAAATGTGGCAAGAATACATAATCTGATGCTGCCTACTTATATGTGTGTAATTATTATGTCTTGTGCTTTATGGGCTGTTGTAAGATGGTTATGATACTAAAACAAGCTGTTCAAGATATGTATATTAGAATATGTATTAGAAAATATGATTAGAGGTAGAAAGGTTGAAAGAATATGCTCAGGTTTATAATTGCACGCTTCTTGCCCATGTGTTGTTTTATCATGAGATTGGGCTGCCAAGATGTATCTATTGGCTGCTAATGCTAGTTTTATCAGCTACTATATTATGGATAAATATTTGGAGGAAACAAAGGTTATATAGAGGTAATAGCAAGGTCATACAGCATGGTATGTAAGGCTACTTGATTTCATATTTTTTGTCATGAAACATAGATCCCTCCTTGGCACATAAAGGAACATACGATCTCCGATGCAACTACTAACTGTGTATCTACTTTTACACATGTACATATGCATTTCATTACTTGTGTTACCTACTCCTTTAATTATGGTATTATATTTTATGATTATTTACATATCATATACTATATCTACAGTCCTACAGCTCAAATATCATGACCACCAAAAGAATCATCTCAAAAGTAATTGAAAGATAAAGTAAGGTAAGTTGCTTATTGATGGGTGGTAGTTCTAGGAGTGCAAAAATCACCCAGCATGGGCCGATCCCATCCCGGGAGGTAGCCCAGGGGTGAAAGGAAAAACCTATATTGGACCGATCTAGATATAGATTTGCCACTAATCAGCTAGTCATTTGTATTACATGTTGTGCGTTGATCATATTGTAAAGGTAAAGTAATAAAAAGAACATAAAGTACATGATTCCACAGTGTTACTAAAGGTGGTCTCTTATCCTTACACCAGTGCATGTTTTATTTGATTCATTACTTCATATATAGTATTTCCTACCTTACATATTCAATACAGTATCTCATACTGACGTCCTTTTTGGAGGACCTGCATTTTATATTGCTAGTAAAAGTGCTAGTAGAACTCCCCAGTAGGAGTACAAGATATCCAACTGCTATTACTAAGCTCTAGGTTCCTTTGGGGCTTTGTGTGTCTAGAGCTTATATATTTCTATATTGTAAAGCTAGTCATGAAGTGGGGCCTATCTCGACCCTTATCAAATACTTTTCCTTATCTAGAGGCTTTGTAGACAATGTCAAGAAAAGTATGGTCATGTCTCGCACTTTAGACATTTTGGTTCCAGTGGCCTAGTCATATGCTTTTCCTTTGGCTTGTTATTATTATTTACCTTCTTAGATGTATGCCGAATATGGGAACCCCTTATAATGTTTATCGAAATTTCATGGGTACAAGTTGGATCTTTCGAGCCTTATCGGCAATAGGTGCCAGTCCACCTTAATGGAACTTTGGGCATGACATACCTAATGGAGGAACTAATGATAATGATGTTATACCCCATAAGTTAGAACCTATAAGTCCTTAATTGGTTCGATTCGGTAAAGTTTGGGACCAAATGTAAATTTTTCTAGGTTTACTCCTTAAGATTAAATTGTTATAGGGTCTTGTGTGTGGCATTCTCTAATTGGTGCATGTGGGAGATGTTTTACCTATATATACATGTCTGACCTCATATCTTGTAAAAGAGAGGTTTCAACACTTAGTGATAAAAGAGAGAATAAGCTGAAGGTTGTAGAACCCTCTCGGGTTGCTACAGTGCAAGGAAAAAAACTTTTGTTTTTTTGAGTTTTTTTATTATTTGACGCTTCAAGCTTGGTATATTGGATCCCCTAAGTGGAGTAGAGGCATTAGTTGGTCAAGAAAATGCTTTGTTCGACAGCTAGGAAGGTTTGGGTCTAGTAAGGAGCTTAAAAGGTATGTTAATTTCTAGCTTAATTCTTATAAATTAAAGCTTGTGGGTGTGTCAGGGGTGCGTTATAATGAAGGTAAAACATGATAAATGGGTTGGTTGTTAGTTTGAATTGTGAATTTTGAATTTGGGGTTGGAATTGAGGACAAGTTTACATATGAAGATATATTGATTTATAGTCATGTGTTTATGTTTATTTGTTATGAAAATAGTCTTTGTAGGGTGAAAAAGTGTTGGGAAAACTATATGAATGTTTACATGAAGGTTAGCTCAAATCGGAGCCCCATCGGAAGTATAATATTATGTTTTAGCATTGGGGGTTTGCGTTGGGCGTTGGAGTGATGTATTATAGTTCTTCGAGTATATAGGAAGGATTGAATATGGTAGATATGTGTTTGTATAAATGCTGCCCTATTTTACCAACTATGTCACAATAGCGTTTTGTGGTGTTTTGATGTTATGATGGTATTGGAGAGGGTTTATTGATGTTGTAGGTTGTTGTTATTGTTGTTGATTGATTATTTTAGACGATTTGAATTCTTGAGGCGGCGTATTTTAAGGGGAGATGCTGCTGAAATTTTTTATAAAATTTGAAACTAGAGAGTTAGGATTTTAAGCCCGATATGGTTATTAATCCTTAGTGTTATCGTAATTTGTGTAGACGTTGGGCATCTGGAAGCATAAAGGGGATTGATGTTGTGTTGTAGTTAGTTGGAGAAAGGAATCAAGGTATGTAAAGATTTCTACCTTTTGGCATGAATTAGTTAACTTGGGTCAATGTCTTATGTTTGAAAAATTCCTTTTTCTTCACAATTTGCGTCCAAATATAGCCTATGTTCAATCCTTGGTACTTTTATAAAATTATATTTATATTTTGACTCTTGGGTACGTAGATCCCTCAAGTTGTGAAAAAAGTGTGAAATGGTTGAGTATGTTGAAAGAATATATTTTGTTGGGTAGTGCAAATGCCCGTAACGTTCGACGAAAAGCCTAAATGGGATCTATGTTCATTCCTTGCCATCTATAGGTTTGACTCAAATATTTTATTCGGATTATTACTCTCACTTATATTTCATACTTTCCGCTTTACATATTCAGTACGTTTTTCATACTGACCCTCTTACTTCGGGGGGGTTGTGTTCATGCTTGTAGGTATTGACGTACAAGTTAGAGAGCCTTCTTCTTAGAATCTGTGTCTACCGTTGAACTGCTCCCTATGCCTTAGGAGCAGATTTTTGGTATATACATGTAAACTCATTTTCTGTATTTTGCATTTATGTATATTCGAGAGTATAACGGGGCCCTGTCCGACCCTATGATTCAGTTCGTATGTGTAGAGGTCTGTGGATACATGTGGGTGTGGGATACTGTGTTTGGTATGACTTTGTATGTATAATACATTTGTTAGGCAGTTCTACCACAGCGGTGACCTTGTCGACTCGCATATATATGTATATTGATGTTTGTTGTTTGTAGGGGTCGCTATTTGCAGGTGCAGTTAGTCAGTAAAATAGAAAAAACTCTGTTGAAATTTTGATAAATTTTGAACCTATTATAGTTGGAATTCCAGTTTAGTGTTCTCTGGGTGCCCAATTGGCACTAATCACTGTCCCTGGATTGGGTTGTGACAGAAGTATCAGAGTAGTTAGTTCTCGGAGTGTCCACAGATCGTGTCTAGTAGAGTCTTGTTTATCGTTGTGTCGTGCACCACACCTATAAACATGAGGCTACAGGACATTTAGGATGTTACTCTTCTGTCTAATCTTATATCATGAGTTAGAGCGACGTTAATAGGATAAATTCCCTCGCTGACAAAAAATATTTGAATTTTAGATATGCCGCTGAGGAAGAAACTAGTCGGCCGCAGAGGAAAGCCTGCAGCAGTAGATGGGGCCCGACATGGTAAGTGTAACACCCCACATTTTACATGTACTAATACTATATAAATAAATCATGTCATGCTTTGGTCAAATTAGCGTCAAT
>JAOTQJ010032923.1:0-15832 GCA_025642045.1 Solanum sejunctum
TGTGTTGTATGATTTTGTATACTGGATCAGGCGGCGGGACCGCATTATGTATTTATTCGAGTGACATGCTTATTAGGAGTCAGGACCGTAGCGGTGACCTTGTCGGCCCGCATTTACATATATATATACATATGTACTACTGTCTGGAAAGCTGCTAGATCTATTTTTTTGCAGGTGCGGTTAGTCAATAAAACAGAGGAACCTCTGCCAAAATTTCTGTCGAATTTCTGGCTAGGTTATAAAGGAATTTGGCTTGGTAAGTGTTTGCGTGCCCCTATCGGACACTGGTCATGACCACCGTGGTGGGTTGTGACAGAAGCACTCCTAAATCATGTCATAGTTTTTTCAATTTTTGATTCTCAGTTAGTTAAATTTGTAGGGTACCTATTATATGTACTCACCCCTACTTCTTTCTCCCTTGCAGATTCTCGTTAGGATTATCCGCGTGGTAGTTAATTTGCTCGTATAGTTGGTTCATGCCAAATCTAGTGGTGAGACTCGGAGCTTCAAGTTACCATTGTATTATATCTTAGTTATTTAGTCTTTTTCTCTATCCGAAGGTGGAGATGTACTTATTTCACTAGTTTATGTATTTAGATTCTCTTTACACTTTTGACACCAAATTTTGGATTACGATACAAAAGAACTCGATTCAAGATAAATTTATGACTAATCTTACAACTAAAATTCCTCTTTCTTCTGATCCAGTTCTTCCACCAATGCAAACCCTAGTTGGATTCAGGCATGCTACACATTTTATTATTGGGAAAACCCAAGTACTCTCTTTCAGAGCGGATCATTTATGATGACGAGGATGGTGCTTCCCTTTCCAATGAAAGACCTTATTAGGTGCCTCTTGTGTATATAAAAAATTTGGTTAATGATAAACTATTATTATAAAAGAATTGGCCAATACCGGGTATATAAGAAATGATTTTAGGGTTCGGCCCTCCTCAGTATCACTTAGGAAGAGGCCATTGATTGGAATAGAAAATTTATGAAGAATTAGCTTTGAACAAATTTTCTTTTGACGAATCATGTAGTTTTACAATTTCCTCGACTAAATGGGCTATCAAATGAATTGTAATTCTAATTGAAACAATCGAAAAGGAAATGTGAGTTAATATATTCAATTCTCTCTTAACTTAGCTATGTTAGGCTCTTTAACCATTGTTGTAGCTCATCAGATGCATTCTATGCTCCCTTATTAATTTTATGGGTGAATTATTATGTAATGACTATTTACCTATTGGGATTTCTCCTTTAAGTGTACTTTTTCCTTTGGTTTGGAATTAAGTGGTCTTTGAGTTATGACCTCATTTTGGATTGTGATAAGTTTGATATTAGAGCTCTAGGTTCACCAATCTCACGAGTTAAAGAGCAAGGTGTGTAGTAGAGTCTCGTAGACTGATATGTAGACATTCGTATCTATCTTCGAGAGGCTATATGATGCTTGTTAAGAATCCTCTTTGCATTGATCCCTTTAATGTGATTCGTTTATGTTTAGGTTTTGTATGCCTCTAATCTATTCTTTCTGTGTAGATGCCAAGGACTAGAGTTAGACATACCAAGGATGAGTCGGTGCCTACTGTCTAAGCCCTAACGAGAGGCGAGGAAGAGGTCATTGTAGAGCTAGAGGTCAAGGTCGGGCTTGAGGAGTAGCACAAGCCCAGTTCATACTAGAGCTTCACTTGAGCCTATTATTGACCCAATTTGTGAGCATGGGGAGCAGGCTGAGGACCCAGTTCAGCCTCCTCCGGCCTCAGGGGGTACACTAATATTACAAGATCTATTCACTTGGTTGTTGACAAGGTTGGAAGTTACCCCTGCAACTAGTGATCTTCCAAGTACCCCAGTCCCTGTTATACCTATTGGTCCTTCACAACTAGCTCATGTATGTGTTTCCTACTTACTTACTGAGTGTTACCCCAGATCACTATATTGATTTTGCCATAGATTTGGAGCCAGTCACTAAGCACATATCCGTTTCCCCTTATCAGATGGCTCCTGCAGAGTTAAAGGAATTGAATAAGCAATTAGAAGATCTATTAAAGAAGGGTTCATTCGGCCTAGTATGTCACCTTGGGGTGCACTAGTGTTGTTCGTAAAGAAGAAGGATAGTACTATAAGAATGTGTATAGACTATCGTTAGTTGAACAAAGTGACCATCAAGAACAAATATCTTTTACCTTGTACTAATCACTTGTTTGATCAGCTTCAAGGTGCCTTAGTGTTATCCAAATTTAATTTAAGGTTGGGGTATTACCAGTTGAGAGTTTGGGAGTCAGATATCCCAAGGACTGCTTTTAGGACCTGGTATAGGCACTATGAGTTTGTAGTTATGTCATTTGGGTTGACTAATGCCCTACCGCTTTATGGAATTGATAAACTGAGTGTCCAGACCTTACCTGGATTCCTTTGCGATTGTTTTCATTGACGATATCTTAGTATATTCCAAGAGTGAGGCAGATCATGTCCGTTATGTGAGGACTATGCTACAGAGATTGTGTGAGGAGAAGTTGTATGCTAAGCTCTCCAAATACAAATTTTGGCTTGAGTTTATGACTTTCTTGGGTCATGTAGTGACTAAGTATGGTGTTTCGGTCGATCCCGCCAAGGTTTTAGCGGTTCGTGATTAGGTGAGACCCACTTTGGTGACTGAGATTTGGAGTTTCATTGGGCTGGTAGGTTATTATCGTTGATTTGTTTAGGGATTCTCCTCTATCACAACTCCTTCAACCGGACTAACTCATAAGGGAGTTGCACTTTTATAGACTGATGAATATGAGGCAAGTTTCTAAATTCTCAAGGAGTTATTAACTTCAACATCTATTCTAGCATTTCCCGAGAAAGGTGTAGCCTTTATTGTTTATTGTGATGCTTCTGGTGTTGGGATAGGTGGAGTATTGATGCAAAAGAGACGAGCCATAGCATATGTCTCACGGTAGCTAAAGGTCTATGAGCAAAACTACCCTACTTATGATTTGGAGTTAGCCGCAGTAGTATTTATTTTGAAATTGTGGAGGTATTATCTCTATGGAGTGCATTGTGAGATCTTCATAGACCATCACAGCCTCAGGTATATTTCCCAGCCTAATTTGAACATGAGACAATATAGGTGGTTGGAGTTGCTAAAATACTATGATATCTCTATTCTTTATCACCTTGGCAAATCTAATGTAGTGGCTGATACTTTAAGCCAGAAGGCTTCTAGCATGGGTAGTTTGGCATTTCTTAAGGCGGAGAAGAGTCCTTTGGCTTTGGAGGTTCAGTCTTTGGCCAGACAGTTGGTCATCTCCCCATCTCATAGTGTGTTGGCCTTCGTTGAGGTTTGGTATACATTGATGGATTAGATTCGTGCTCACCAGTTTGATGATGAGAAATTCTATGTGATTCTGGACAAAGTGTTGGGAGGTGAAGCTAAGTCAGCTTCTCTTGATTCCGAGGGAGTGTTAAGGATTAATAAGCACATTTGCGTGCCTAAGGTAGGTGTTGGGTTTGCTTGATCTTAGAAGACGCTCATTGTGCTAAGTATTCCATTCACCTGAGTATGGCAAAAATGTTTCATGACCTGAAACAACATTATTGGTGGTGTAGGAGAAAAGGGATATTATATGATTTGTGGCTAAGTGTTTGAATTACCATCAGGTTAAGTCTGAGCATCAAAAGTGAGGAGGTTCAATGCAGAGGATGCCCATTCGCAAGTGTAAGTGGTAGTGTATTGATGTTGGGCCAATAATTTATATTTTTAGTCATTATTTACAGAAGTGCTATAAAAATACAACACATTTGATGCCCAAAATAAGGGATTTATGAGTTCTTAATGCAACGTTTTATGGTTTTTATTCATTTTTGTGTTGATCTTGAAGAAAAGTTGGGTTGACATGATTTTGAAGAAAAGTTATAGATTTTCCTGAATCATAGGATATACGAGCTCACCTATGAGTCGTAGCCCAAGCTACGAGTCGTAGGGTGTGTCATAGAAAGAAACATAGACAAGAAAACTCAAAAATCTGCTAAGTGGAGGTCAATCCTATGAGCCCATCCTATGAGTCGTAAGTTGCACTACGACTTATATAATTGGACTCGTATCAAGAATTAGAAAGGCAACATTTTGGACCAAAAACTGAAGGCCTAGAATACTAGAGGACCATATGAGTCATAGCTTGACCAACGACTCATAACAGTGGGTCATAACAGTCAAGTCCAAAATGCCAAGCGTTGACTAAGAGACCCCGATTACGACTCATAGGTCACCCTATGAGTTGTACCTGTAGGATGCACCTGCTGCCAGCTGTCTTTTTTGTATACTTTTTAGGGTTAAATTTGTAAACACTATATATACTTTATGTGAGGGTTTATTTTGGTGGAGACCCGACATTTACAACTACTTGTAAATATACTAGGAGCATTTTTAAGGTTTAGAGTAGATTTTTATCTTTCAATTTGAAGGCTCACTTTTGGGGAATCGAAAACCCGCATTGTACCCATTTGCCATTAATCCAAGCTTGTGGTTTTTAACTTGAAGGGATTTTTTCTCTTTATTGCTTTGGGTAAACTCTCAACTATCTCATTTATTTGCATTATTGTTGATTTTGCCTTAGCCATGAGTAGCTAAGTACCCAAAACTTAGGGTTGTGGGAACCATGAGTAGTTGACTTGAAATAACCTAGACTTTGTGCATGTCTTTGATTTGGGTTTTGCATCTATTATTTATTTCCCTTCATTTTGATTGTTGTTTGGTAGTGGCCAACACTAAACCTTGCCTACTATCACTATCCCGACCAAGGTAGTGACGAATAGGGAAAGGGAAGTAGATGACAGGATTCAGTTGATGTGTTCCCATCTAATAAACTAAACCTGACCAAGGGGAGGTTGACTAGGACAATAGGTAACGGGTAGTTGGCATGCGATGGTAGCCAACCAAGCGCCATGGTGAAATTTGACCTTCACCTTCTCAACAGGGATGGAAGAACCTAAGTTACCTTCTTGCATGTGATTCACCAACTGTAGTTATGTTATCTAGGGTATTTGAGTCAACAAGCTATACGGATCACAATTCCCAAGTTATCCGGAAATTTGAGTGTTTTCTTGCATTTTAGTTAGTGTTTATTTTATATTTGTTTCTGAATCACATGAAACCCCCTCCCCCATTTGGAGATTGTAGTTATAGACACTAGAAATGATTAGTGGTGAGTTCTTGTAGTCAAGCCATGTATTCCCTGTGAATTTGACCCTAACCTTGGTTAGGTTAATTACTGATAGTGATCACTTTCTTATTGGAGCGTGACCATCAATAAAAAATTAACGTGATTGCTCCAATACTGATCCAACACCATTTATAGCGACAACATTAATTATTGGACCAACCACGTTAATTTTTGATTGATGGCCACGCTCCAATAAGAAAGTGGTCGCTATTAGTAAGTAACCTAACCGAAGTTAGGGTCGAATCCACATAGAATATAGGGCTTGACTACAAGAATTCACCACTAATCATTTCTAGTGTCTATAATTAAAAGATTTGGGAACATATCAACCGAATCCTGTCATTTACTTCCCTTTTCCTATTCGTCACTACCTTGGTTGGTATTGTGACAGTAGGCAGGGCTTGGTGTTGTCCACCACCAAACAACAATCAAAATGAAGGGAAATAAACAATACATGCAAAAACACAAATAAAGACAGGCACAAAGTCTAGATTATTTCAAGTCAACTACTCATGGTTCTCACAACCCCAAGTTGTGGGTGCTTAGCTATTCATAGCTAACGTAAAATCAACAATAATGCAAATAAATGACATAGTTGAGAGTTTTCCCAAAGCAATAAAGAGAAAGAATACCTTCAAGTTGAAAACCACAAAGCTTGGATTATTGGCAAATGTGTACAATGTGGGTTTTCAATTCCCTAAAAGTGAGTCTTCAAATTGAAAGATAAAAAATCTACTCTAAAACATAAAAAAGCTCCTAGAATATTTATAAGTAGCTGTGAATGTCGGGTCTCCACCAAAAGATGCCCTCACATAAAGTATATATAGTGTTTACAAATTTAACCCTACAAATTATACAGAAAAGACAGTTGGTAGCAGGTACATCGCACAGGTACAACTCATAGCGTGACCTATGAGTCGTAATTAGGGTCTGCATAGTCCACACATGGCATTTTGGACTTGAATACTATGAGTCATTGCTCGAACTACGCCCCGTATGCTCCTCTCGTAGTCTAGGCCTTCATTATTGGGTCTAACATTTTGGCTCTCTGATTCTTGCTACAAGTTCACCAACACGAGTCGTAGTGCAACTTACGACTCGTAGGATGGCCTCGTAGGATTGACCTCCACTTAGCAGATTTTTAAGTTTTTTTGTCTCTGTTTCTTGCTACGACACATCCTACGACTCGTAGCTTAGGCTACGACTCATAGGTGAGCTCATATATCCTATGATTCAGCAAAATCTGCAACTTTTCTTCAAAAGCATGCCAACCTAACTTTCTATAAGATCGACACAAAAACACATAGAAATCATTAAAAGTCACATTAAATGTGCTGATTTTGACGAAATATCATTTACCTCATATTTAATAATTTTATTTATCCTTTTTTAGCATAAATTTTATGAATTGTGCTAAATTATGTATTTTATTTGTAGGAATAAATTGACACAAAAATTAAGAGATTTGGAGCTCAAATGAATTAAAAAAGAAAGATTACAAAAGAAAATTCAAGTAGGCAGCTTAATTGATTAAATTGTATATAATAATAGATTGATTCATGTACGGGAGACCCGTGACAACTACCCTTACACCTCGCTTGGTTCAAAATATAGGAAGATAACACTAAAGCATTTTTATTGATCGGTCTATCCTCCCTTAATGATGTAGTTAGGTAGTCAATAAAGATAGGCTGGCTGAAGAGCGGGTTGTATGCACCTATCCAATCCTTTGAATAAAATTTTTGTCGCTTATGTGGTGGTCAAAATGGTCATCGAGATGGTTTCCTGAACTCATATTCCCCTCCCTCAAACCCCAATTATTATTCCTCTATTGTTTGTGATGTTGACAGGGGTAATAAAGTCGAGCAGACAGAACAAAAAGATTTTACTAATGAGCTATTGAGGCAAATATTGGAGCTGCAGGAGAAGACAATGGAGCAACAAAAAGAAGTGAACGCCCACCTCACAAATATAACTACCCATATAGCAGAAGTAAAGCTCAAACTAGAGGTAGATCCATTAGGCTCAGATGATGTTCATGACAAAGAGGTTCACGTGAACACAAAGGTTGATGTGAATGATGTCCAATCACCAATTGTTAATGTTGAGAAGAGTACACAAGAGGATGTAAATAATAATACAATTCATGAATTAGAATGTATTAGGCCTCATTCCTATCATTTTTATACATTGTGCTTGGATGATGAGATATCAATCAAGTTATCTGAGCCTATGAAACAACGTAAGGAAGAGAAACAATATGTCTATATTCTTGCATTTTTTGAGCAAAAATCTGAAAAATTACATTTCTCATCTAACGGCCAAGAAGTGTAAGATGTGATACCTATTACTTCGTTCCTTTATCTTTATACTACCGTCCCTTGAGCGAAGTAGAAAGATGGATGTAAAATTGGGGGTGCAATTGATATTTTCAAAGTGGAGAAAAACATTGGTGGTAACTTGAGTCATGCTGCGACATTAAATCAGGCGCTTATTGGGAGGCAACTAGTGTAGTTTTTTATTTTTATTTATTTATTTCTTTTAGTGTCATTTTTTTTTGTGTGTGTGTTTAGATTTTGCAGATTAGAGGAAGTCTGAGTATCCAAAATTTCAAGTAAAGAAGCAATTTGAGCTTAAGTGTAGGGTGCGTACGACCCTCGATGGATATTGAGAGGAGATGCTTCTAGCTAGTTCTAAAGACCTCAGGAAGTTTTTCTAACCCTTGCTTTAAATTTTAATCGATTCTTTGAGGACATCACATTTTTTCAACTGTAGAGTGGGAATTCTTACAAATATATTATTTAGGGTGGAGTGTGCTTTAGGGTTTGTTTAATATTAAGAAAAACACACAAAAAAATTAAAAATTTTCAAAAAAATTATAAAAAGATTTTTATTTATTTTTTTATATTTTTTTCATTAGTAGAAGCACTTAGCCCACCCCTTAGTTTTTCTTTTGGTTCTTTTCTGAGGGGGGTCCCTTTGAACCTAGTATCTTTTATATTTAGGAAGTAAATTTTTATTTTTATTTTTTATTTTTTGGAGAGAAAAGAAAAAATCTTTGACTTTTGTGGTACTTGCTATTTAAGCCTAATTTTGAGTAGTACTCTCTTATGAATGCTTGATTGCTAATTAAATTGCAAACTTTTTGACATCTAGGCTCATGTTTGTGACACTATATGTAGCTTATTTTATTTTATAGTTTGTTATGACCCTGTCTCTCTTAGAAGTGAAATTGATCAATCTTGATTGATATTTGTGCCGTGTGTGGTGAGAATTTATTTATTTCATGTTTTGCATATTAGTCTAGAACTTGCCATACGTGTTATTGAACCGAAATAAAAAGTAATGCTTTGTTTAGGAGATGATAATAGGTTTTCTTTGATTTGTCTTGTAAAATTTTAGCCTTTTCAGATATTATACCACTAGTTATCCCTTTTGAAACTATAGCTTTTTGTTGGTAGCCATATTTTTACCTTGATCTAATTTTGTTGAGTCCCTAATTTTTGCACCTTGCTTCTTTGAGTATTGTAGCATAGACATGTTATAAGTGTTAAATCTTAAGAAAAGGGATACATAAGTGGTAAAAGGTGATCAATAATAACTACATGGTGATGAAAAAGCCCTCTTTAAAAGAATATTCATAAAAAAATGAGAAAAAAAGAAAATAATTATTTGAAAACAAAAAGAAGTGAAACACTCTGATGAGATTGCTAGTGAAATTATTATTTAAGAGAGGGTTGAAAAAAGAAAGAGAAGATAACGGGTGTCACGATTCAACCCAGGGATTGTGATTAGTGCTGATTGGGCACCCAGACAAATGCTAACCCGGATTACCAACTATAATAGCTAGGGATTTTATCAAAATTTTGGCAGAGTTTCCTCTATTTTACTTACTAATCACACATACAAACAGCGACCTCAGCATACAGCAAATATCAATATACATATATATGCGGGCTGACAAGGTCACCGCTGCGGTAGGACCGCCCAACAAATGTATCAGACATACGAACTCATACCAAACACAATATCCCACACCTACATGTATCCACAGACCTCTAAACATACGAACTGAATCATGGGATGGGACAGGGCCCTCTCATACCGTCGAACATATATAAATTCAAAAATACAGAAAATAAGTGTACATGTATATACCCAAAAGTTTGCTCCTGAGGCCAAGGGAGCACTTTAACAGTGGACAGAGATCCCAAAAAGATGGCTCTCTAACTTGTACGTCGGTACTTGCGGGCATGAACACAACCCCCCTCCCCTCTCCCCGGAAGGAAGGAGGTCAGTACTGAAAACGTATCGAATATGCAAAGCGGAAAGTACGAAATATAAGTGAGAGTAATAATCCAAATAAAATATATGTGTCAAACCTGTATGCAAACATCAAAATAATTCTTTATTTAAAATATCAAATTAATGCATATCGGACGGGAATGATGGAGTCCTCCAAACTCGTGCCATACCACAGCATAACACCAGAAGTTTCAAATCACCAAAATCTCCAACACAAGTCTCAATTGTAGCATAGGTGAGCCGAGGCAAAGGGGCCATGCACTGACGTCATAGGATAGGTGAGCCGAGGCAAAGGGGCTAGGCATTCACGTATCATAATGTGTAAAGGTCATCATGCCAGTTATATAAGTCATCCGAGGTGAAGGGGCCATGCACTCATGTGGGTCGGGGCAAAAGGGACAAGCACCCACACGTCATGATGCTAACATATCCCAAGTCCAGCTTCTTATGTCTCCAAACTAAGCAAAGTCAGTCCATGGGCAAACCGACCCGCCATATCCAACCTACTTCGGAATATATATACATACATACATATAGTTATATATACGCACGATATCAATCGGCCCGAGAACCGGTGAGCGAAACCAAAATGGCACGAATAGAGTCGTGAGAATCACATGCATGAAAACTAGTTTCAAAACTTAGTAATATGCCAAATGTTCATTTTTGAAATCAAGAAGTTATTCATTTATAAAATTTTGTCAAAATTGCTCAAATCTACGCATAAAGGTGATTTCAAAGGAACTTGCTTAATTTTCCATCATACACATTACTTAAACAGGCTTCAAAACAATTTTTAAAGTGACTTAGAATTTCTAACAAAAATTGCACGCGTTAGTAATTTCAAAGCCATTTGAACCAAAAGTTTTTCCAAACTATTTAACTTTAAGCCAAACGAATACTATTCATGGATTCTAAAGACTCAAAATTTAAGGAATGAACATAGATCCCACTTAGGCTTTTCGTCGAACGTTACGGGCATTTGCGCCATCCAACAAAATACATTCTTTCAACATACTCAACCATTTCACACTTTTTACAACTTGCGGGCTCTACATACCTAAGAGTCAAAATATAAATACAATTGTTATAAAAGTACCAAGGAGTGAACATAAGATATATTTAGACACAAATTGTCAAGGAAAAGGAATTTTTCAAACATAAGATGTTGACCCGACTTAACTAATTCATGCTAAGAGATAGGAAGTCTTTACAATGCAAGACCAATCCAAGTTATGCTTCCGGATGTCCAATGCAAGACCAATCCAAGTTATGCTTCCGGATGTCCAACGTCTATACAAATTACGGTAAAGCCAACGATTAACAACCATATCAGATTTTAAATCATAACTCTCTAGTTCCAAATTTTATAAAAATTTTGGCAGCATCTCCCGTTAAAATACACCATCCCGAGAATTCAAATCGGCTCGAATAATCAACAACAATAACAACAACAACCTACAACATCAATAAACCTTCTCCAATACCATCACAACATCAAAACACCACAAAACGCTATTACGACATAATTGGTAAAATAGGGCAGCATTTATACAAACACATATCTACCATATTCAAGCCTTCCTATATACTCCAAGAACTATAATACATCACTCCTACGCCCAACGTAAACCCCCAATGCAAAAACATAACGTTACACTTCCATGGGGCTCCGATTCGAGCTAACCCTCATGTATACATTCACATAGTTTTCCCAACACTTCTTTCGCCCCACAAAGACTATTTTCATAACAAATAAACATAAACACATGACTATAAATCAATGTATCTTCATATATAAACTTGTCCTCAATTCCACCCCCAAATTTGAAATTCACAATTCAACTAACAACCAACCCTTTTTTCATGTTTTACCTTCATTATAACGCACCCCTAACATATCCACAAGCTTTAATTTACATGAATTAAGCTAGAAATTAACATACCTTTCATGTCCCTTACTAGACCCAAATCTTCATATCCATTGAACCAGGCGCTTCTTTGACCAACTAACGCCACCATTCCACTTAGGGGACTCAATATACCAAGCTTGAAGCGTCAAATAATTGAAAACTCTAAAAAAAGGAAATTTGTTTTTCCACTGTAGCTGGCCGAGATGTTCTACAGCTTTAGCTTTTATTCTCTCTTTTTTTTCACTAAGTGTAGATAAATCTCTTCTACAAGATATGAGATCACACATGTATATATAGGTAAAACATCTCCCACATAGAGCAATTAGAGGATGACACACACATAACCGCACAACAATTTAATTCTTAAGGATTAAACTTAGAATAAAATTTATCTTTGGTCCCAAACGTTACCAAATCGAACTAATTAAGGACTTACGGGTTCTGACTTACGGGTTCTAATATCCTTCCCCCCTTAAGAACATTCGTCCACGAATGTCATACTAACCATGCAAGCTTTGTCTATAACACCACATCTGACAATGAACAACTTAGTTATTATACGTCATGCTTGACAAGGAAAAATGAATTACTTGAAGATACGAGAAATAAATGAGGGTACTTCTTCTTCATTTGCTCCTCCGCTTCCCAAGTCAATTCCTCTTTGTTATTATTGCGCCACAGCACTTTAACTGAAGCTACATCCTTGTTTTGAAGTTTTCTGACTTGACGGTCTAACATAGCGACGGATTGTTCCTCAAACGTTAGTTCCTCCATATCCTATATATCCCCTACAAGAAAAATTCTGGAAGGATCACCAATGCATTTATGATGCATGATAACTTAAAATACTGGGTGAACTCCCCTCAAATTTGCTGGCTACTCTAACTCGTAGGCAAGCTTGCCTATTCTGCGGACGATCTGATACAGTCCACTGTACCTTGGGTCGGGTTTCCCTTTCTTACCAAATCACATAATGCCCTTTATAGGTGATACTTTCAGGAATATCCAATCTCCAACCTGGAACTCTAAATGGCGACGATGATTATCTGCATAAGACTTATGACGGCTCTGGGATGCCAATAACCGCTCTCGAATTAGTTTCACTTTGTCCACCACTTGCTAGATTACATCTAGTTCAATCAACTCTGCCTCACCAACTTTGAACCAACTGATCGTTGATCGACACTTTCTACCAATATTAAATAGAGCACTTCCATCCGAATTAATCTTAACCCATTGATCTGGGGGTTTATTCCCTCTGACAGGTATGGTCTTGATATCATGAACACACTTATCAGTCAAGATAATAATTTTCTTCTAGCTTGAGGACCATTGAATATAGGAGTAAGTTGTCCTCAGAAGATAAGAGACGTCCTTAACAATCAGGTACTTCACTCTAGCAAGATTAGATTGCTTTTTAACATACTTACCAGCACACGTATTTTTCCATAAGTTCCAACAAGTAATTAAAAAAATTGGTGAAGCATGAAGTAACATTTTTTAGACATTATTATTGTAATTTGTTCCCCACTATCTCATAATATAATCCCTTATAAGGAAAATAATTAGTACTAAGCACCAAAGAATCAACAAAAAAATAAACTTCCAAACATCATAAGCAAAATGACCTGGGAGGATGATATGGCCATTTGTATCCCAGCCTGGTCTCTAGCAATAGCAACACTAGGTTAGGATCATAACCAGAACTAGTCATCTTCTCATTGGTGGGTAATTTACCCCTTAAAGCCATCCACAACAAAAATATGAACTTAAGAAAATATTTTTGTACCAAGTGTAAGTGTTTAGCTCTGTTCTTCACTAGGGTTTTGCTTCCAAATGGGTTTGGCAGGAACTCCATTATGTACATGAAGATGAGTACTTAAAATAGTAGCAACATATTTGAGGAGGTACAATGGTAGTGCTTATCTCTTGGTTCTATTGTCCATCATGAATAAAAGCATTTGCCCTTGTATTATTTAGTCTGCCAGAGTACCTCTGAAATTGGCTAAAGGACCCACTCCAACTAGTTGTCCCACCAAATATAATAAATACTATAATTAATTTTTCCATTGAATACAGGGTTCTAGTTCATGTTTGCTCTGCATCATTTTTTAATTTTCTGTTCCACCAGTATCTAACAGATGATGTAGTGGTGTTGAGCTATGATTAATACCGATAGCACTAGGGAAAAATTGCCAATTTTTTTGTACAAAATTTCCATCCTCGAACACATAATGAATATCATCCATACCAGTTGTACTCAACAAGAACATTCTGCAGGTTCCTTCCTAAACATTATGATCTTGTCAGTGGAGGGTTGTTTCAACCTTAAGGCTCTCCAAAGTAAAAAAGGATATCTTTAAGGGAATATCTCAGTTCCATGCAAGCTTATTTAGTTGGTTTTTTCTCCTTAGTCATTCTAATCTAATCCCAGGTGATGAAGTAAAGGACTTACCATGTCAGTCAATTTCCACACAGCTTCATCAGGTACTGCTGGCTTGAAATTGATTTGATTTGTCAAATCTAAGGAATCAACAATACAGTAGCATATTATCTTATTTTAACTTCATTCCATTGACCATTGTTTAACTACTGAGCCAGTGATTCACTGTTGAGTCTAAAGCCTTCAGTTGTATATCCGGAGAGAGAGCCACTCCCTAACCAATCATCCTACTAAAAGGAACAAGAACCTTAGTTGATCCTCCATGTAATGTGTCTTTCAACCTCGGTTTGATTCTGGTTAAGTATTTCCAAACCAAGGACTGACTTCTACCCAAATTCTTTACAACAAGATTTGCTCTTTGGCAAATATTTGCTCTTGGGAACTATCCCCACAATAACTTGTCTGCCCTAACTTTCCACCACTGTTTGTATTGGAAAGGCATGTATATATCGGAAAGATTTCTTACTCCAGAATCTTTCCCTCATCCTGAGAAAAACTTAGTGTTTCCTATGAAGCCTGGAGGTATTTATTTTTCCCTGAAGTGACGAATTGATTGAAGACAGGGTTGAGTTTCTCTTCAAAGATTGATTACTCTTGACTTCTCTATAAACAGTCGTCGACTCCTCCTCCTTCTGGCCACTAACCTAAGAGATAGATAACTGAGTTTGCAAACTCTTGGTTTGAGCTTTTCCAGATGGCAATAAAGATTCTGGAGAAGAAAGTATCGAACTTTCTGTTGAAAATTGACTAGTCCTTAATTCTCCATTATCAGTCAACTCCTCCAATTTCAAATCAATCAATGATGACAACGGATTGTTAGATTTACCAGCACTATGATAAAACATAGCTCTAAGTCCAACTTCTTCGCGAATTGTTTCAACCATAGAGGTATAAGATAGCATTTTACCACTACCATCATCCGTCTCACCACTTAAAACTCCGGGACACTAGTTGCTGGCTGCTAATTTCTTCAAAATATCAGTAATACCTGATCCCAGGAACTCTGTGCTTTTAGTTATTCTTGACTAAAACCACAAATGCTTTTATCAACATCAAAAAAAGGGTTCAAATTCCATTCCTCTACAATATTTCTACTTCTTGAAACTGTATCGAGCGACAGTTCAACATTATCAGGAAAAAGAAGGCCTCTATTTAAATGGAAAGAAAAACCATACCTTTCACCATTAATGATGATAGAGTACCAATTATTCTCATAATCCTTCATACCATATCAATGAAAATCTCACCAATATCAAATTTTTTCCATACTAAACAAATGAAGGACCAAGATATCCTATCATATGCCTTGGTCATGTCAAGTTAATCACCACTTTATCACCCTCCTTTGGTTTCTGGATACCATGAATAATTTTCCTGTGCCAAAATTATATTCTCTCATATATTCCTACCTTCGACAAATCCTGACTAATTGGGAGAAATGACTTCGGATAGGATAGGGACCAATCTGCTACACAACAACTTGAAAATGATCTTATTAGAAAAGCTACTCAAGCTGGTAGGTCTGAATTCATTCAACTTATTTAGATGTTGTACTTTAGGAAAGAGTACTAAGAATGCATGAGTCATGAATCTAGACATGTCACTTCCACTAAAGAAGGATTGTACTATATCCATCAAATTCGATTTAATGGTGTCGCAACACACTTGGTAGAACTTACCACTCAAGTCGTCTGAACTAGCAACTGAATTAGGATTCATTGAAAAAAAAACTGTTGGAGTTCATTTAAAGTAGGCATAGCTTGAAGGAATTGATTCTGCTCCTCATTAACTAATACTGAGATGCAATTCAGTATGTTGTCATCAATTCTAACCTGCTGTCCAATGAATAATTCTTGAAAATAATTATAGAAAGCAGAAGTAATTTTGTGATCAGCCTGCACCCAATTATCATTGCCAGTACATACTTTGTGTATAAAGAGCCTTTTTCTTCTACCCTTATC
>JAOTQJ010032934.1:0-15831 GCA_025642045.1 Solanum sejunctum
GAGGATTTGAATGACTTTGGAAAGATTGGTAAAAGAATTGTATTCTTGACGTAAGTTAATATGAATATGTGCATATTGCCAAGTTTATGAAACTAATTGTGAGCAAAATACTCTCTCGACTCAACTCGTGCTATTTTAGTCCCATCCATAGGTTCCTAGTTCGGTTTTGTTGTAATTTTGTATAATTATTAGTATATTGGCCAATAGTTCGAAGTAAGTGAGACACAGTGGACATGTTGACAATATGACATGGGGGTACAGGGACGGTGATACGTAACGCCTGTAGCCCACCTAATTTAGAAAGTGGATGCAGGGACGGCGATGCGTAACACATGTATCTCACTTACACCATACATGTCCTCTGCAGTGGGTACAGGGACGGCGATATGTAATGCTTGTATCTCACTTAGTCTCTCTTTACTCCATGACACGACTACAGGGACGGCGATACGTAACTCCTATAGCTCCCCTTCAATGTTGATGAAACTTGTGACAGGTCCGTTCCGATGTGTTTGGTTGAATTTCTTTCTAAAGGTATGTTTAAGGTTGCCTTGATCTGATTCTTCTATCTCTATTGTGGATTGTTACTTTCACTCAGGATTGCATTACTGTTTTACATATCCTTTACCACTTTATATACTCGGTACATATATCGTACTGACCTCCTTTATGCGGGGGCTTCGTTTCATGCCCGCAGGTACAGACGCACAGATGAGAGACCCTTCACACTAGGATCCTTGTTGTCGTTGAAGCGCCCCTTTTGTTTCAGGAGCCGGTTTGGGTAGCCTCATATGTTTCTATATTTTGTAAATATATTGACATATGTGTATCGTTCAGTACTTTTGTCTAGAGGTCTGTAGATACTTATGCGTTACAGGTGTATTGTATAATTTTGGATACTGGATCAGGCGGCGGGACCACATTATGTACTTATACGAGTGACATGTTTATTACGCGGCAGGACCACAACGGTGACCTTGTCGGCCCGTTTTTATATTTATATATATATATATATGTGTATATGATTTTGTATGTTCTGGGAGCTGCTGCAGAGTCAATAAAACAGAGAAAACTCTGCCAAAATTTTGGTAGAATTTCAGACTAGGTTATAAAGGAATTTGGTTTAGTATGTGTTTGCGTGCCCCTATCGGGCACTGGTCACGACGCCAGGGTGGGGCGTGATACTAGAAACATCACTAACTTTTTCTTCTAGGCTAAAATGATAACTTTAAAACTTTTTCATAGTAAATTTAGTGATTGAAAGTTTTATAATATTAGTCATTCTAACTGTCTTTCATTTTGAATAAATTCTTGTCACTTTTTCTCCATTTTAAATGTATCATTGCTTTTATTTTTATGTATAGTTGATAATTGAATAATCGAAACAAACTGAACAAAAATCAACAACAATCAAATCGATAAATATATATTATAATTGGATTGATGTGGTTTTGAGAATTTCAAGATCGAATTAAGTTGGTTTATTTTTTATTTTAACCAATAACCAACCCAAACCGACCCGTGAACACCCCTAATAATAATAGGCAATAGGCATAAAAAAGACATGGCATGTATAATCAATGTATAAGAAAAACATGCTTAAAATTCATTCAACTCATATAGATCATAATACATAGGCATGGGAAGCGACCTCAACCGACGTAGAATGAGACCAAGCAAGCTATGACTTGCCAAGGTAAACCATACTTCAAACTTATGGGAACATGACCCATTTCATATAAAGTAACTTTTCTTATGGGAACCCGACCTAATTTTGAAAAGGATTTAAGACCCCACTTCAACTTACGGGAACACGACCCAATTTCGTGCGAAGCAACCCTCCTTATGGGAACATGACCCAATTTCGAAAAGGATTTTAATAGATGATTCACTAGATGAATAGTATAGCAAGAGCATAACATCATCCTATGATGGCACATAGTTTTGGGACTTGGGGACTCGCCTCTAGTCGACTCGGTGCTAAATCTAATCCCATGGAATATATAAGATAATTATAACTGTAATAACTTGCAACAACATAGAGGATATGGCATGAGTAGCTCATGACATCATTGACCTCAAATGGTGAGCCCAAGTTCAATCATAAGAATAGATCATCATCAACCTTACCCTTGCATTAACATCAACATTAGAGGGCTCACAAGAGGTGAAATCTTTAAGAAAGGGCTTAAACCTGAGTTTACAACATCATCAACGTTTCCATGAATTAGACATGTCTTAAAATCATCATGAAGTCTTTCAACTCATAAGACATGCATTGGGCTTTAAATCCTCAAGAAATCATAACTGGACATTTTACCAAACACTTGGCGGGTGTGTAGTACTAGTGTAAAACCATGCAATTCTAGAGTGAAAACATGCAAGTAATCCTATGTAAAACCATTAATCAATACTTTGTAACACCCTCAAGAAACATACATCAAGACCCTTCATCAAATCAAACATTAGATCCAAGATTTAGAGCTCAAAACATGCTAAACAACCATACTTTCATGTACTCAAATCACTGCGCCATAAATTTCTTAATATACAAAACACACATTTTAAATCAACTTTAAATCATGCATTTTAAGTAGAAAAGAGGATTGGGTACCATGGGTGAAAGGAACCAATGGTTGAAACCCACATACCTTAGCTTTGGAGAAGCTCTTAATGAAGATTGAAAATGGAGACTTGAAACTTGAAGGAAATCCTTAGATCCGGATGAGGGTTTTGGGACTTGAATCTTGAGAGGAAAATTAGTCTAAGTGTTTGAGTGAGTTTTGGAGAATGTTTAGGATGATATGAGAGTGAAATAAGGCTAATATAGGTATTTTCAATAGTGGGAGCCCTTAGGCCCAACACTTGAAATCTTAGACCGAAATAAAAAAAGGACCAAAATGACACCTGCGACACGGATTACTCACTGGAATTTCCATTTCTGCACATACGACTTCTATGAAAATAGGCATAAAATATTTATCCAAACTAAGTGCATTGAAAGCTAATTCAAGGAGCTTTAATTTGGTAGGTCTTGAGCCGCCCAGTTCTTTGTGTTCTAAGAGATACGTCCCTTTAAAATTGACCCTCTTAAATCACATTTTTGCAATTTTTTGAATTTTGATACGGTTGCTCTAAAATTCAGGTTAGAACCATTTCCCACTCAATTTTACCCCCTGAACAAGAACACAAAGTCATATTTTTAAAATAATAAACAGATTTTTAGATATAAGGAAATTAAGATTTTGGGCATTTTCGAGGCATATTTTCGGGTACTTTTTGGGTCGTTTCAAGCACCACGGTCAAAAAATGCATACACATCATGATTAAAGACTCTTATCATATCAATAACCACATTGGGAGAATCCTTAATCTCTTGCCTATCATGTAAACCATAAAATCGATTACCACGTGGACCACCGCCTTGAGCTTAGATACGTTGTTGCACGTACTCTCTTTGAACCATTTAACCTTGTGAAATCTCTTCCTTACCTTTGTTAGTCATATTAGGCCACACGAAAATCTTATTCCTTATATTTCCACAACAAAAACATGCAGCATAACCGCTCAAGCATTCATTAACATGGTTCCTCCTATACTTGGGACACCTAGAAGGAATAGCATCACACTTCACAACGTCACTTTGAACCTTAGGGTTAGACACCCTATCCTTATCAAACCATTGAGAAAAACCTTTATAAGACCCTTGTCCTTATTGGAAATGGCCACCACCAGACTTAGCATATGAAAATCTACCATTAAAACGAGCCCTTTTTGACTCCCTTATCCTCATCTTAAGTTTCACACTCTCTAATTATTCGGCATATGTCATGAGTCATGAAATATATATCTCCTTGTTGATCATTTTAGCTTTACATTCCATCTTCAATAAGTTGGACACAACCAAGGTAAACCTATTCATACTATCCATAGAGTCGGCCACAAAAGAAAGAGCATACTTGGATAATTATGTAAACTTGACGGCATACTCCCTCACACTCATGCCACCTTGCTTCAAATTCATGAACTCCATCCCTTTAGTTTCCCTTAGTTCAAGTGGAGAGAAACGATCAAGAAAAGAGGCCTTAAATATCTCCTAATTAATAGACCTTCTTCAACACTCTAGGACTTCCATTGTGTGAACCAAACTTTAGCAACTCCCTTAAGTTGATAAGCCACCAATTCAGCTTTCTCCTTCGAAGAAATCCCCCATAATCTCCACCACCTTGTAGAGATCATCAATAAACTCTTGTGGATCATCATCAACCTTGGAATCATGAAATTTCGGGGGATTCAACCTAGCAAAATCTCTTATCCTAGAAGCTAGAGTAGGAGTCTTTGGAGAAGAAAAAACTTGAGCTAAAATAGTACTAGCGCTCTAAAATTCACCATTAGTAACTTGGTCGATTTGAGGGCCTTATGGAAGTTGAGGAGCCGGAGGAGCTTAGTCCTTATTAGATTCAACTCCCCTAAGCAATAGAGCATGCCGTGGAGATATTTTCTTAAAATATCAAAGCACAAGTGTTAGGGAATGAAAGTCTTGAAGGCACGACATAGATCACAAAAGAAGGGAAGAGCTCCTAAACATCTCATAGCCTCTTGCTCATAGATGTGGTGTGCTTCACACCTATGTACAAAAATCTACTTAATGTGGATGAATGTCAAAATATAACACTTTTCATGATTAACATTTAGAATTTTGTATGTTCTCAAAGTGATGTTAGTAGGTATGATATGTTTTTATGTTTATTTTGCAGGATTACTAGACTTGGCCTGATGTTACTAAAAGTCTACAAAGTTAAAGTTTTTGAGGACTTACGAGACACTCTACAGGCCGTGGATGTTCCATGAGTTGTAGAGAGATTTTTTGAGTGAGATCCAGTGAAAGACCTAGTTTCAAAAGTTGTATCCGTGAACTGTTAGATGAGCCGTACAAATTTGTATAAGTCATGGATTGGTTTTATGCTTTGAAGATCAGAGTTTGAAGAGTTTCTGAAGAGTTGTCAGACGAAACCCTATATGGGTCGTAAGTCTGAATGCATCCCATAGAAAGGTCTTGTAGATTGGACACTAGTTTTTGAAAAATGCAGAGTATGAAGCCCAAGTACGGGCTATGGATCTTTGTATGACCCACAACTTAGTCCATAGAAGCTGCCAAATCCCGTTTTCGTTTTCCATTTTAGACTTGTATTTTAATTATTATAAATGGATTTTTAGGTCTTTTTGATAGAAAGACACACGAGAGAACTGGAAAACACTTTTGGGACTTCATAAGTTGTGATTTTTACATATAAAATAATACATTGTGTTTTCTAGTGAAGAATTTTGGATTTCTTGATCTTAATTTCATCATTGTAAGTATTCAATTATGATATTCTATATTATGCTTCTTTCATCTACAATGATTATACATAGCTAAATCCATAACTAGGGTCGTGGGAACTATAAAGAACTAACAAAATAAAGCCGGTTAATTAGTAATTCTTGCATGTATTAATTAATTTTTTTTATTTTGATTATTTTTTATGGTGTGAAACGTTAGAACCCATCTAGTTCATACTGATTGGATCAAGGTCGTAACGAATAGGACAAGATATTAATTAATAGAATTTGATGTGATCTCTCACATCCAATAAACCAGACTAAATCAATGGGAGGTTGTATTTAAACAATAGGTAAAGGTTAGTAATATCAAACTGTGGGGATGGATCACATCACGTAGTAAAATTTACCTCTCGCCTGGATCAAAGGATTTGGTAAACTTAACTTACTGTTCTGCATGCTACACACCAGAATTGATTACTATTATCTGGTGTTACTAAGATAGGAATTCATGGGGAACAAAATACCCTAGTTAGTTCTCTGACTGGTTTTGCAACACTTGCTTCTTGTTTAGGTTTATTTTCTCTCAATTACAAACCCCCCCTTCGGGAGATAAGTAGATTAATTCTTTCAACTTGCTTACAATTACTTTAGGTCTAGACCATATTCCCTATAGGATTCGACCCTAGCCTTGGTTAGGTTATATATCTTAGGAACTACTACTTAAACCTTCAAAAAGGAGGTGTAGCTTGAGCAACATCAAGATTTTAGCGTCGTTGCTAGGTAATACAACTTTGGACTTGTTTAATTTGAGTTATTTGGGAATTAATACTTATTTCTCTCATTTGATGTTTCTTATTGCTTTTGTTTTTTTAGCGCACAGGTGTAGTGTATGCAAAACTCTTGTAGTTGAGGAAAACGCTTGACTCCATTTGACCCTAAGATCCATAAGACACTGAGAAGAATAGCCCAGAATAATACGAATAACATTGCAAATGATGCAGTGAATGTAGTACTATATCAAAACAATAAGAATAACAACCTACCACAACCACAGGATCTTCAAGTCTCGGATAACACATGGAATCAATACAAGATTGATCCTATGGGTATGGATGTCACTTTAGACATTATGTTACCTCCATTACCGAAGGACACAAAATTCTTCGTTTTGAGTGGGTTACTTCATATATTGCATAATCGAGGGTTGTTCAGGGGCTTACCATCCGAGGATTTCCATAATTCTCTACATAATGTTGTCTTCATATGCAAGAGTATGATGAGAAGTCAAAACCTATCCATGGATATCATTGGGCTCTATGTCTTCCCATTGTCTTTAATAGGCGAAGAGCGCTATAGTTATTCGATCTCCTATAGAGTTCAATAACCAGCTAGACGGAAATGCAGAAGGCCTTTATGGAGAGGTCTTTCCTAGGTCAAAAAAGCTAAAGTTGAAGGATCAGATTAAGAACTTCAAGCAATTTCTTGGTAATTCAATCAGTACTATATGGGAGAGATTTACAAAGTGCGTGAGAAGTGTCCCTAACCACAAGATTACTGATAATTCCTTGATGGAAATTTTCTATTGAGCCCTTGATGAAAATAACCAAGTTATCACTAAAACTATCATATGAGGCTCGTGTTTAGATTGTCCATTTCCAAATATAGCTAAAAGGTTGGAGAGAGTGATCAAAATGAACCATGCATAGGGATGAGAGACAATCAACAACTAAAAGCTCATTCTAAGTTAGTACTAATTCACCACAGGCAAAGAGAAATGAGGACATAATGCAAGAGCTTGCTCATATTAGCGCTAATATGGGGTTGTTGTTGAAGCAAATCCAGGAGTGTATGAATGCAGTAGCTCATCAGCCTTTACGAGAATCAATGTATAAGGAGTCTTACTGTGAAGGGGACACTTGCTTTGTCACTGATTATATGGTGAGTTTCTAAACCAATGCTCGAGTGTCCAATCAAGACTATTAGTGCCAAGGTCAAGAAAACCAAGGTAGAAACTTTAGCAGCGATGGCGCTTCCAGAGAACACAATCGAGGAGGCTAGAGTGATACGAATAGGGGCCAGGGCAGAGATACTGATCGAAGATGCAAAGATTGTTACAGAAATGGTCTGTATGTACCACCACATAATTAAGACTCTAGTACTGATCGAGGAGATGTTCGATCAACTGTTGAAGGAGGCTGACGCTCAGGATGAGACCTTGAAGGGAATGGAATCTAACATCTCTAACATTAATCCGAAAATTTAGTCTCATTATGTTGTTATTAAATAGCTACAACAACAATTTAGTCTGATGTTGACTCAATTGAACCAGCTTAAAAAAGATATATTGCCTAGTAACACAGTTCAGAACACAAAGAATGAGGGGCAGTGTATGACAACGATGACATGTGGCAGGGCAAACAGACCATCAATGCACCGATGCTAGTTGATTATGATGAGGTTCGTGTAGAGATTTTTAAGAGCAAGGATGCAAAGACTTGAGATCTTAGTGTTAAGGATGGGGTGAGTGATGCAACAATGATGCCAAGAAGTTGAAACCCATTCCAAGACCTACCCCTGCTTTCCCTCAGAGACTCAGAAAGAAAGAGGAGGACAGTAAATTTTAGCACTTCATATGCAAAGTTCATGAAGGACTTGGTCACGAAAAAGCTGACTGTGAGCCGAGAGCTATCTCATAAGCTTCACCATTCAGTGTGATAGCAAAAAGGTCCTTAGTGTAAAAAATACAAGATCCTGGAGCAATCACCATACACTGCACCATTGGAGATGTTGAATTTGCAAAGATATTATATGATTTAGGCTCCAACATCAATTTAATGCCTCTTGCAGTATTCAAAAAGTTAGGCTTGAGAGTCCCTACTCAGATAAATATGCGGTTGTTGATAGATGACAGGACGGTAAAGAAGCCTTTGGGGATACTGTATGACGTCCTCATCAAAGTTAAAAAATTCATCTTCCTCGTAGACTTTGTGATTCTTGATTGTGAGGTTGACTTTGATGTCCCAATCATCTTAGGAAAGCCCTTCCAAACCACTAGACGAGCACTAGTAGACATGGAGTTGGGTGAACTAAAGTTTAGAATAGGTAATTACAAGGTCATTTTCAATGTTTGACAACATACAAGAATGATATTCTGAAAGTAATCTTTGTCATTCAGAGAGTTGATGAGGTAAAACTAGAGGTACCAATGGAAGAAAGACTGGTATCGAAACTTTAGGAGCAATGTTAATGAATTTTGAGGATGAAAGTATCCCAGACAGAGGAGACAATAAAAGACCTATCAGTATTTGGTTTCACTAGATATAGTTCTAAACTTGAATTGGACTTGAAAAATCAAGTGTCACCACCTACTAGACCATCCATCGAGGAGCTACCAGTATTAGGATTGAAGGCTCTTCCATCCCATCTGAGGTATGCGTTTTTGGATACTAACAATACTTTGCCTATCATTATTGCTGCAAATCTTAATGAAAAATAGGTGAAAGCATTGATTACGGTACTGTGAGTACTAGTTTAAAAAGGCTATTGGGTAGTTAATTACTCACATTATTGACCTCCTACTTAGAGTGTGCACTCATAAGATTCAACTGGTCAAGGACTATAAACCAATTATTGAACACTAAAGGCACCTTAACCTACCTATGCAAGAGGTCATGCATAAAGAAATCATTAAGTGGTTCGATGCAGTGTGATATATTCGATTTCTAAAAACGAATGGGTGAGCCCAGTCTGGTCTGTCTAAAGAAGAGAGGCATTTTCATGGTCCCAAATGATAGCAATGAGTAGATCCCTATGCGACCTATCACAAGTTTGAGGATTTCCATGGACTATAGGAAAATCAATGCATCAACTGGAAAAGACCACTTCCCCATGCCATTCATGGACCAGATGCTAGATCGCTTGGTAAGAAAAAGCTGGTATTACTTTCTTGATGGTTACTTATGCTACAATAAATCTCTATTGCTCCAAAAGACCAAGAGAAAATGACTTTCATAAGTCCCTATTGCACCTTTACATATAAAAGGATGCCATTGGGGTCATGTAATGCGCCTACGACATTCCAGTGATGCATGATGTCTATTTTTTCAGACATGATGGAAGATACTTGATATCATTCAACCGACTACTTATAGGAAGCAGAGTCAGTCGTCATTAGTATATTACCCAACTTTAGAGGTCGGGGTCGAATCTCACAGAGAACAATGTGTCAGTGAATAAGTAAATCTTGGACTTATGGCTACTAGATTTTGACTCGGTAAGAGAGTACCAAGCAAGAATTCTAAGTAAATTAGGGGGAAACTGAACTAACAACTACTCTTAAAAATAATTGGGTAAGAATTGATCAAGCAAAGGAGAAAGGATATGAGATATGGGAATCAATAAAAACTCAATCGATCCATTACACTTAGCATCACATTGACCCCATGGGTAGGCTAGGTTGCTTGTAATTATCTCGGGTAGGGGAATGATGTTTTGCAAGAGCCAATTATGGATTTTTATGCAAGATGCTCAAAGACACACTTGGCTTGAGCACTAAAAAGCAAAACACCCAAGACCTTAGCCGTTGAGTTCCTTTTAAGGATCTCAACTTATAAACCCATGACTATCATGCAATCTCCCCCTCAATTACACCCGCTAGAGTAATAATTAAAGAACTAAGCTAAATTCAAGTAGCTACCTCAAATCTAATTCATACAAGAATATAAACATGAACCAATAAATCAATTCAAATAATTAACTCAATTTGGGAGAAATCCTCTTGATTTTACAAGTAGATCATCAACCAAGCATGAAATCTAGAGAAATAACCAAGACCCATATATGAATCAACAACAAAGGTTCAATTAAATCTATAAATTTAGCATTAAAGAATAAGGAAAGAAAGACAGGGTGAAAGATAAATACAATTAAGCCCACACTTTTCAATCCACTCAAGAATTTGTAGAAAACTTGCTCTAAATCCTCACGCTAAACTAAAATCTACACTAAGGTGTGTTTTTCTCCTTCAAGAATGTATTCTCTTCTTTACATGAATTCTTTCAATGTCTTATATAAGGTTTAGGAGTATGTGTATATTATGATTTTGGGACTGAAAATGGTGAAATCTTAAAATTGTCCCGACATTGGTAACTGCAATATTCTGTGACCGCGGAGGTTGTGTATCCATAAGATCCACCTTTACACCTAGGACTAAAACATTCATGCTTCTTTGCATGTTACGATTCCATGATTGTGGGCTTGAAGTCCATGTTCGCGGAGTGTATCTTCTGCCAAGTACCATTTTGTGCACTTCAGCTCTTTTTGGCTCTAATTCAACTCTTTTCATCAATTGTCCTAAGCAAAGAAAAATATAAACTATAAGTACCTATAACATACACCATTCAAAGCATAATTAGCCTTATGTTATAAGATTAACAATAGAAAATTATAAAAAAAGAGCAAGAAACGAGTGCAAGTTATGCACTCATCAACACTATTGAGGTGTTCATAGATGACTTTTAGTATGGTTGGTGACTCATTTGGAAATTAATTGAAGGATTTGTGTATGGTGCTTTAGAGATATGAAGAATACTACATGGTTCTTAATTAGGAAAAATGTCACTTTATGGTGAAGGAAGGTATTGTGTTGGGGCACAGAATTTCCATCAAAGGCATTAAGGTAGATAGAGCCAAAGTGGAGGTGATTGAGAAGCTTTTTCCACCCATCTCTATCAAGGGTGTGAGAAGTTTCCTAGGCCATGCAAGTTTTTACAAGTGCTTTACAAAAGACTTCTCAAAGAGTGCACACTCTTTGTGCAAACTACTTGAGAAGGATACTAAGTTCGTGTTTGATAATACATGTTTGAAAGCTTTCAAAGGGTTGAAGAAAAAGTTGATATCAGCACCTATCATAGTTGCTCCAAATTGGACAAAGCCATTCGAGATCATGTGTGATGCAAATGGGATTTCAACTTGGTATTTGTGTTGGGACATCGCATAGATAAGATTCTTACACCCCATCTATTATGCTAGCAAAACACTAAATGCAGCACACAAAAACTACATTGAACGGAGCAGGAGTTACTTGGAGTGGTTTTTGCATTCAAGAAATTTAGATCTTATATTTTGGGAACCAAATTTAATGTACATACTAACCATTCCATATTACAGTACTTAATAGCAAAGAAGGATACAAAACTGAGACTGATTCAATGCATACTTCTTCTTTAAGAGTTTGAATTTGATATTATTGACAAAAATAGGATTGAAAATCAAATTGCAGACCACCTATCAAGATTAGAGGACAAAGCCATTATAAAGTTTGATGATGGGTGAAAATTGATAATTCATTCCCTGATGAGAGAGTATTATAAAGACTGTGAATCCTAACTATCCTAACTAGACTAACTAGTCACGAAAGCTTCATGATGCATTATGGGGATACTAGACTGCATTCAAGACTCCCATAGTTATGTTTCCTTACCAACTTGTCTTTGGTAAAGGTTGTCACTTACCGGTAGAGATTGAGCATAAGGAGATGTGGGCTCTCAAAAAGCTGAATCTGGATTGAAATGATGCGACTAACTCAAAGCAAAACCAACTCAATGAGTTTATAAGTTTTGTAAAAGCATATGAGAGCTCAGCCCTGTATAAGCAAAGAATGAAGCTGCAACATGATCATCAGATTGGAATCGTCAATTTGCACCAGGGGATTTATTCTTACTATACAACTCTACACTGAAGTTGTTCCCTGCGAAACTCAAGTCTAGATGGTTGGGGCCTTTCAAAGTTTCACATGCTTTCGACCATGGGTCTATTGAGTTGAAAAACAAAAATGGCATAAAATTCAAAGTAAATGGCCAAAGATTCAAACTAATCTTGGCAATGTTAAAGAAGTGAAAACAGTGGAAGTATGGACACTTAGTGAAGTCTGAGTACCCAAGTTGTCTAAGTCATGCCTCGATAATAAATCAAATGTTGATTGAGAGGCAACCCAAGGTGGATATTGGTGCTTAGGTGCCTAGGTATGTTCTTTTTTGACCCCAGTGTTGTGATTTAGTCATGTTTTATTGCATTAAGGACAATGAAAACTCTTTTCGATGGGGTGTGGGTAGTTATAGGCCTCGATGAAGTCGCCATAACTATGGTCTATAACTATCCTAAATTTTAAGTTCGAGAGTTTTTTAACTGTGTTTTTTCTCTAAGGATATTTATTTTCTATTGAACCAGTACCTTTAGGATGTGTATGTAGTATTAGAAACATATTGTACCAAAGTCTATGGAATATGTTAGTTTTGTAAAAAAATGATACCCATCAAATCTTTTGTGTTAGGTGGTTTTGATAACAACCATGTGAAATCAATGATTGATAGTGCTTGTTCTAAGAAGTGAGGTTTAATTTTGATGATAAGCATGATCTAATAGTCTATGTTGATAGTGTAATCAGTGTCACATGTGTGTGAGCTTCTTAATTCTTATATTGTGTTTCAAGTCTGTTGCTCTGACTAAGACCATAGGTTAGTTGGTTAGGTAAAGATCTTAGGTCATTGTTCATATTATTACACATAGCCTAAATAACCAACTAAATGCTTGATATATCTCTTGATCCTAATGTTTGAGCTTTATATGTACCTTTTCCTTTGTAAGCACTTAAGTAACCTAGTCTTGTTGAATGTGATATCCTAAATTTGGCCCTAGTCTTTCCTTGAATATTATGCAGCTTGATTGAGGCAAAAAGCTTAAGTTGAGGGTGGCTACCAAAAGTGACTCTGGTTCATAGGTGGGATAATGTGCACCTTAACTTGATCCAAAAACCTAAGTTGAGGGCGGATGGTATAAGAGAAATCATACTAAATGGGGTAGAAGCTAGTGATAAATGAAAAATGGGAAAATTATGTTGTAGGTGCAAGAATAGTGAAAATGCCTAAATAATGAGATAAAGGAAAAAGAATATGAAAATAAAAAGGAATGAGCTTAAAAGTATAAGTAAGGCACCTTGAAAATTATGAAATAGGAGAATGGGAGAATGAGTTGAAATAACAGTGGTGGTAGGACAAAAGTGTAAAATAACATAGTGTCAAGGAGCGATATTAGTCATTATGTTCTTAAAACATCATATCTAAGCCCCCTAAGCATGTGTTACAAACCAAGAAAATTCTATAGTAATCTTAGTTCAAGTAGTTGAAGGTCATAATTGTGAGTATAGGGGCAAGAATATGGTATTGAGCACAATGTTTGAATATCTATTATGAGTGTGAGGAATTTTGTTTAGTCCTAAGCATCAAATCTGAAAATACTATCATGAGTGCGATATGTGATTTCTTTTTGTGCGAGCACTTGCATTACATTGTTGATTCTAGGCTATTTTTTGCTGCTTATCTGTGGTTACCTTGCTTGTTATAGTTGCACTGTTACCTATGTTGATCTGCAGTGGTTTGTTTGATGACTATATGATATGTATTGATAAGCTAGTGTGGGTATCTGTGTTTGATTCTGAGATGTTGTATGCTATTAGATTGAGGTCTGTGTGTTGCTATACTGCCTATGTAGATTGAGTCCGTCACTTGAGGACAAACAATCATTTTAAGTTGAGGGTGTTGATGTGTTGTCAAAATACAACACTTTTCACACTTAAAACTTGGAATTTTATGTGTTCTCAAAGTGATGTTAGTGGATTTGATGTGCTTTTGTTTTTATTTTGCAGGATTATAGGAGTTAGCATGATTTTTGACAAAAGTCTGTACAAGTAAAGTTTTTGAGGACTTACGAGACACTCTACTGGTCGTGGATGCTTTCATGAGCCATGAAGAGATTTTGTGGGTGAGATCTAATGAAGGGCCTAGTTTTAGAAGTTACATCCATAAACTGTCAAATGAGCTATAGAAATTTGTACGTTTTGTAGATTGGTTTCATACTTTGAGGATAAAAGTTTGAAGAGCTTCTAAAGAACTGTTAAATGAAACCCTATACGGGCCTATAGAAAGGTCTAATACATTGGACTCCAATTTTTGAAGAATGCAGAGTACGAAGCCCAGGTACAGGCCATGGATCTTTGTATGGCCCATAAACCAGTCTGTGAAAGCTGTTGAATCTAGTTTTCCTATTTTGTTTTGGACTTATATTTAATTATTATAAATAGATTTTTTAGGTCTTTTTGATACAGAGACGTACGAGAGAACTGGAAAACACTTTGAGACTTTATAATTTGTGATTTTTACATCAAAAACAATACATTGTGATTTCTAGTGAACAATTTTAGATTTCTTGATCTTAATTTCATCATTATAAGTGTTTAATTATGCTATTCTATATCATGATTCTTTCATCTACAGTGATTATGCATAGCTAAATCTATAACTACGGTTTTGAGAACCATGAAAAACTAACAAGGTAAAATCGAATAATTCATAATTCTTGGAAAGTGTGCATATATGTATTAATTAATTCTCATTATTTTGATTGCTTTTTTAACAGTGGTCAATATTAGAACCCACCTAATTCTTACTGACTAGATCAAGGTAGTAATGAATAGAAAAATAGATTAATTCACTAGATTCGATGTGATCCCTCTCGTCTAATCAACCAAAGTGGATCAAGGGGAGGTTGTACTGGAAAAATAGTATAGGTCAGTAGTGTCACACTGAGGGGATGAATCAAATCGTATAGTGAAATTTACCTCTTGCCTAGATGAAACGGCTTGGTAAACTTAACTTATTGTTTAGAATGTTATACACTAGAAAAGATTACCATTATCTGGTGATACTAAGATAGGAATTTATGGAAACACAATACCCTAGTTACTTCTCTCACTGGTTTCACAACACTTGCTTGTAGTTTAGGTTTTTTTCTCACAATTATAATACACCCCTCCTTTGAGGAGATAAGTAGATTAATTCATTCAACTTGCTTGCAATTACTCCATGTCTAGACCATATTACCTGTGGAATTCAACCTTAGCCTCGGTTAGGTTATATATCTTGACAACGACCGCTTAAACCTTCAAAAAGGAGGTGTAGCTTGAGCGACATCAAATATGTCGATAATCTCAACCACCTTGTAGAGCTCATCAATAAGCTCTTGTGGATCCTCATCTATTTGGAATCATGAAACTCTGGGGCATTCATCTGTTAACACCAAATTTTAACCGACCTATTCCCCTTTTTATTATTTTTCTAAAAAAATTATTTTATTATAAAGTAATTTCGTTATTGTTGTTGTTGTTGTTATTGTTGTTGTCGCTGTTGTTGTTGTTGTTGTCATTGCTGTTGTTGTTGTTGTTGTTGCTTGTTGTTGTTATTGTTGTTGTTGCTGTTATTGTTATTGTTGTTATTGTTATTATTATTGTTATTGTTGTTATTGTTATTATTATTGTTATTGTTGTTATTGTTATTCTTATTGCTATTATTCTTATTATTGTTATTGTTATTATTCTTATTATTGTTATTGTTATTATTTTTATTATTATTATTATTATTATTATTATTGTTGTTGTTGTTGTTGTTGTTGTTG
>JAOTQJ010032955.1:0-15829 GCA_025642045.1 Solanum sejunctum
AATTCACAAATCACAACTTAATAAAGAAATAACAACACAAGGATTAAGAAACTTACCTCAATTGATTGCAAGACTTCCTTTCCTTCTTCTCCTTCTCTTCTTCTTTTTTTTCAAAGCTTCAAATCAAGAACCAAGACAAGAACAAAATGTTCTTGTTTTTGGCACTAAGGATGGTATTTATAGAACCCCATTTAGTAAAATTCACTTGAAGGAGGGTATTTATTGCACCCAAGGACTAAGGAGGGTATTTATTGCACCCAAGGGCTCCTAGTTAGCCCATCGTTCAATTAGGTCCCCAAACTTTCCTATTTTAATCTAATTAAGGACTCCCGACTTTAACTAAATTTTTACCCGTAAAAACTCACTTGATTCCATACTCCCGCACGATAAGTTTGTAAACTTTAAAATACTCCTCAATCACAACAATTTTCCCGAATGAGCAATTAACCTCCATTTAATTAATTGCGGGGTCTAACATTTATACCTCAAACTAACTAGTAAAGGTTTAAAGATAAATTCTCAAAGAACAAGTTACAAAGGTTCAATTAGAATTCTCTCAAATATTATTAGTATCAATCTAGTTGTCTTTAATTAAAGAAAAAAGACTCCTATATATATTATAGGGTCCTTGGACATCCAAGATCTTAGGTTAGGTCCAAGGAGTATCCAAAACCTAGAAAGAAAATTACAAGGTAGATCCTATTCTAGAAAGGAAATAAAGTTACCTTAACTAGGAATAGACCTAGTAGTTCTAGGAAAGAATTAAGTGGTCCTATGATACCTTAAATAGAATAAGTAAAACATTAACAATCTATATATAAATAAGGAAATAATTTAAAACCCAACTAGGAAAAGAATCTTGACAAATTTGGAGAGTTTGACTAGTCTTCTTTACAAACTTGAGCAGAAAGCAACCTTTGTTATGGTTGATTCTTGGACTCTTATTGGCCTACTTTGCACAAAATATAACCCTAAAATTCTTCAACTTGGACTTGTTTGGACCATCAAATAATTGTACTATTTGGACAATTCATCCTTTTTTGGCTTTAGCTCTTCTTCCCAAATAAGACACCTTTGGATCTGCAATTGAAGCCCATTGAGCTTATCATTAAACTCCTTCGTTTGAGATCTTATTATAGGCCTCCTTTGATCTTTTAAAGATTCATCCTTTTCATCCTTGTCCTTCAATGGAGTAGAGTTTTGTATGATGCTATTAGGAATATAATAGGCTTAGAAGAACTCAATTGCAATTTTGGTTTCTTACTTAACTTATCTCCCCAAAGGGGGGAGGTTTAATAATAACTAGTAATAAGCAATTTTAACCTAAGACAAGTGTTAAACCAATATGGACAGGAACTATGGTATTGTGTTCCTCATGATTCCCTAACTTAGTATCACCAGATAACCTAATTCTTTTTCAGTGTATAGTATGCAGAACGATAAGTTAAGTTCATCAAAACCTATTAGCGCAGGTGAGAGGCAAATTTCACTGTGTGATTTGGTCCATCTCCGCAGTATGCCATTACATGAAATGACCCTAAAAAATATCCTAAATGTGCCTCAAAAATGTTCATAGTTGTAATTTTTATATATCTCAAAATTCATATGTGATATAAAAATTTAACTTCATATTCATGATCAGGGGGAAAAATTGAGTGGGGATTAGGTATAACCTAAATTTTAGAAGGCCTATAGCAAAAGTTGATTTTCTTAAATTTTTGAATTCCAGTAGTTATCCGCGATAGCTCCGAGATGCAGAGTTGTATAAATTTGTCATCTGCGTTGGGTCCATATGGTGGACCAGACACGGACCTATGTATTTTGTTGCCAATTTTTCCTGTTTTGGTCCAAGGCCTTTAGGTCTTGGCCCTAAGTCTTCTCATGTGTAAAAATAACCATACTTAATAATTTTTCAACTTCATATCATATAAGATATTCCCAAAAAACCCTTCTCATGTACTTAGACAAATATTTCATCGAAAATCAAGGGTTCCAAACTCATTTCGGATCTCAAGAAATTGAATCAAGCTTCAAGCTCTCAATCAGATTTTTACCAACGAAATCTCCAAAGTTTAGGTGTGTGGGTTTCAACCATTGGATCCTTTCACCCATGGTTCCCAACTTTCCTTCTCATATAAAATGCATGTTTTCAAGGTTATTTACTTATGGGTATTACTTATTATGGATTATGACTATAAATTGCATTGGAGTTTTATGAAATGATGTTAAAATATGCATATTTTGAGTTATAAATCTAAGATCTATTATGAGATTGGATGAGGGTTTTTGATGTATATTTTTAGAGGATGTTACCAAAGTGTTGGTGAGTGGATTTACATTGGTTTATCTTACATGTTTTCACTCTTGAATTGCATGATTTTGTACTAGTATTACACACCCGCTAAGTGTTTGATAAGATGTCCTTTAAGGATTCTTAAAGTTTTGATTATTATTGGTTTATTTATGTATGAAGTGACTTTATGATGATTTTAGGCTTTCTAAAGATGTATTTAATTCATGAAAACTTTGATGATGTTATAAAGCCAAATTAAGCTATTTTCTTAAAGATTTTGCCTCTTGTGAGACTTTGATGTTGATGTTAATGTAAGGGTAATGTTTGATGATGATCTAATCTTGTTTTGAATTTAGTCTCACCATTAGAGGTGAAAGATGTTTTAGAGCTACTCGTGTCATGTTTCTATGTTTCATATGAATTATTAAAGCTATGATTACTTTATATATTCCGTGGGATTAGATTTAGCATCGACGGATTGAGGGAATGCTCTCTTTCCTTGAACTATGTGCCACCATAGGATGCGGTTTTACCCTTGTTTTACTATTGGATCCATTTGGTACACTTTTTCTTGAGGTTGTTCCTGAAATTAGGTCATGTTCTCATAAGGTAAAGCTCTTCATTAAATCTTTCATATGAAATTGGGCTGTGTTCTAGTAAGGTGAAGCTCTGAATGAAATCCTTCATTTGAAATTGGGTCGTGCTCCCATAAGGTGAAGCTCTTAATAAAATTCTTTTCAAAATTGGGTCATGTTCCCGTAAGTTTGAAGTATGATTTACCTTGGCAAGTAGACCACCTCTGTACTGGTGAGGAGTAATCATCGAGATTCTAAGTTATAGCTCGCTTGGTCTTATCCTATGTTGGTTGAGGTCTCTTCCCACTATGTATTATGTTCTATGTAAGTTGAATGATTTGCAAAGCGTGTCTTACTTCAAGCATTGACTATGCACGTCATATTGCTATTATGCTTATCCATTTGTTATAATTATGCATTTTGATTATGTTGTCCATCTCTTGTTGTATTGCATCCTACATACTTAGTACATTCAAATGTACTAACGCATACTTTATGCCTACACGATGTTACCATGTAGGAACCGGATCCCCATTTGACTATCCTCCTCCGCGTAGCTAGTTTGACATCTTGAAGATAAGCTTGGTGAGTCCTCAAGTTTGAGGACACTATCTACTTTCTCTTGCAATTTCTAAGACTTCTTGTGTTGATATTTGACATTATGAGGGTGAGCCCTGGAGGTATCTTGGCCCCTACTCTAGTCTAAGATTAGAGGTGTTGTTGGAATATTATGATGTATCAATGTTATGAGCCTGCCTCTTTTTGTTTTTATGATATCAAAGATTTTCCATAGTCCCTTTATACCTAATTTGACTCTCTTGTTGTTTAATTGCTTCCACGATCAAAGATGTGTGTTTGATATGCTAAGAGGCTTGTTTGGGGTCCTTTCGGGTTCCCCATTCATCGTGTCACGTCTATGCCCTTGTTTGGTTCTTGACAAACTTTATATCAGAGCACTAGGTTTACTGATCCTTGGAATCCAACATATCGAGTCGATTAGAGTCTTATTCATGGTTGTGAAGCACACCACAACTAGGAATAGGAGGCTATGAGGTATTTTAGGAAATATTTCCCTTCTTTATGGTCTATGTTGTGGTATAGAAGTTAAGGTAAGACTATCCCCTAACGAATACTCTTTGCTATTCTAGATCATGCCATTTCCAAGAGGAAGAAGAGTCCATACACCTGAGGAGCAACCGACTCCTCCCGCTCCTCAAGCTCCTCAAGATGTAGGAGTGGTTCATAAAGAATACTGGGATGCTCTTACCATGTTAGCTCATGCCGCGATAATCAAATTAACCAAGGGCCCAAGCCCCTCATGCTTCTACACCGGCTTCAAGGGTGAGAGACTCTACTAGGATGAACCTGTTGGAGTTCCATGGGTCTAAGGTGGATTAAAACCCCCAAGAATTTATTGATGAGGTATACAAAGTGTTAGCCACTATGCAGGTTAGATCATAGGAGGAGGCGGAGGAGGCAGCCTACCAACTCAAGGGGGTGGCTAAAATATGATTTACCCCATGAAATGAGGAGAAGAGGAACAACAATGTCATCCTTTAGGAAGAGTTTAAAGTGACATTTCTCAATTGGTTCTTTCCCTTTGAGCTAAGAGAGGCTAAGATGATGGAATTTATGAATCTAAAGCAAGGGTCAATGAGTGTAAGGGATTATGCCCTCAAGTTCAACCAACTCTCTAAGTATGCTCCACAATTGGTAGCCGAGCTAAGGTCTAGGATTAACAAATTTGTGATAAGGGTGTCCTACTTGGTTAATGTGGAGTGTCATACTTCTATGTTGATAAATGATATAGATTTATCCTATCTCATGTCCTATGCTGAACAATTAGAGGGTGAAAAGCTTAGAAAGGGAAGAATTGGTAAGGCCAAGAAGGCCTATTTTGAAGGTGGGTTTTAAAATTCCAAGGGTAGCCAGTTTTCTCAAGGCCACAAGTTTCAAGGGAAAGCATTATCCAATGCTTCTAATGAGGGTTTTGCTAATGGTAGGGTGCCAAATCAAAGATTCCAAGGAGGTGATGAGGGGGTGGCAAAGCCTAGATGCCAAAATTATGGGAAAGGCAATGGAGGCCCATGTTTGAACAAGTCTAATGCTTGCTTTTGTTGTTATTGATTTAGGCACAAAGTTAGTAGTTGTCCTCATGCTAAACCCAAAGATGGAGGTGATGGTCCTCAAGGATAAGGTGCTAATGGGAGCCAAGGAGGAAGGGAAGGTCATCAAGGTGGTGCCCCAAGACACATTTGATTTTATGCTCTTCAAGGGAAGCAAGGAGAGGATGAGGCGCCTGATGATGCTACTGATATGTTTAAGTTTCCTTTGACTAAGATGTGTATGCATTGATGGGTCTGGATGCCACTACTTCTTTCATTATTTCTTTTGTTGCTAGTGGACTGCATATGTGTCCCCGATGTTAGGTGAGCCTTATGAAGTGTGTACCCCATTGGTAAGTCTATTATTGCTAGAAAAGTTCATAGATATTGTTCCGTGTTCATATTGTATGAGGTCTTGCCTTGTGATTTGTTGAGTTTGATGTGGTGGATTTTGATGTCATACTTGGGGCGATTAGTTACATGCATATTGTGTCTTCGTTGATTGTAAGACCTGTAAAAGTTAGATTCCAATTCCTAATAAACCTATCCTTGAGTGGTAGTGAAGAAGTAGATCAATTTCTTATCTTAAGGTCCAATTGAACTCTAAGGTTTAGTTTCTAAGTAATGTCTCTATCATCTTACGAGGGTCAGGAGTGTTGAGCATAAGGTCCTTCCTATCGAGTCGATCCCGATGGTAAATGAGTTCTTGGTGTCCTTTTGATGTTTAATTTGGGGTAGTGTCTTTTAGTTTGGCTAGTGCACTGGTCATGTCTATAGGTCTCATCAATAGGGTCTCTAAAGCCTACCTTGATATGTTTGTGGTGGTCTTTGGTGATGATATGTTGTATCATTTCTAAAAGTAAGGGAGATCTTTTAGACCATTTGAGGGTGATATTGTGGGTTTTGAGGGGTGTGAGATTGCTTGCTAATTATAAAAAGTAGGAATCTTTAGGATGACAAGAGGATGGCTAGAGAAGTTCATTGGGTGAATAGGTTGGATATGAGGTTAGGTGAAGTTGAGAATGGTGGAGTAGTGGTTTTGATGGTTCCAACTCTTCTTTGATTGAAGAGGTCTAGTTTAAGCAAGATCTTGATTTCGCCTTAATAAATTTGGAGGTTTTGGTGAGGGATGATAGAGTGGAGGTTTTCTCCTAAAGGAAAATGGTGGCTTTTCATGCCAAGGAGGACTATGTGTTTTTAAGGTTAGCAAATGAGTTAAGGTTTGTAGGTTCATATATGGTTTGGAGGAGAAATTTGTAAGGTTGCATAAGGATTGGAGTTGCCTATGGATATGAGTATGGTTTATCCAGCTTTCCATGTGTCTATGTTAAAGTGGTGTATGGTAATCCAAGTGCTATGGTGACTCTGAAGGGTATGGGTGTGATGAAGGATAATTTGACTTATGGGGACGTTCCGGTAGAAATCTTAGATAGACAAGTGAGAAGGTTGAGAGACAAGGATGTAACTTCCGTCAAGGTTCTTTGGAGGAATCGACAAGACGAAGGAGTCACTAAGGAAGCCGAAGCGATCATAAAGGAGTGATATACATACCTCTTTTATTCTAATCAAGCCTAAGATAACGATTAAGTCCTTTCTATGATTTCAAGTCCTAAGTTTCAGCCATCATGTTATTTGCATACATTCATGTTTATGTTGACAAGTTTATGGTGCTTTTAACATTCATGTTGAGACTTTCGAAAATGATGTTTAAGTGTAATTGTTACATTCATATTGGGCCAAAATCTCCATGATTACTTCTCTTCTATACGTTTGTTTGACATTTAGGGATGAATGTTCTCCAAGGGGGAGATATTGAAATGACGCCGAAAAGAATGCTCGAAATGTGCCTCGAAAATGCCCATAATTGTAATTTCCATATATCCCAAAATATGTGCATGATATTGAAATCTCTACTTTATATTCTTGATCAGGAGGCAAAATTGAGTGGCAAATGGGTATAACCTGAATTTATGAAGACCTGTAGCAAAAGTTGATTTTCACAAATTTTTGAATTCTAGCAGTTGTCTGCGATAGCTCCGTGATGTGGACCTATCTAAATTTGTCCTATGTATTGGGTCTACAATTTTTACTATGTGTTGGGTCTGACCAAATGCAGACCTATGTATTTTGTTGCTAGTTTTTCCTGTTTTGGTCTAAGGCCTTTGAGCCTTGGGCCTAAGTCTTTCCATGCTTAAAAACACCTATACTTAGTCATTTTTCAACTTTATATCATACAAGACATTACCCAAAAGCCTTCTCAAGAACTTAGACAAATATTTCATCCAAAATCAAAGGTTTCAAACTTATTCTGGATCTTAAGAAATTCAGTCAATCTTCAAGTTCTCAATCCAATCTTCACCAAGGAAATCTCCAAAGTTGAGGTATATGGGTTTCAACCATTAGGTCCTTTCGCCCATGGTGCCCAACTTTCCTTTTCATATAAAATGAATGTTTTCATGTTAGTTTACTTATGGGTATTACTTATTATGGATTGTCACTATAAATTACATTGGGGTTTAATGAAATATTATTCAATTATGCATGTTTTGAGTTATAAATCAAAGATCTATTGTGAGATTTGATGAGGGGTTTTGATGTATCTTGTTAGAGGATGTTACCAAGTGTTGATGGGTGGATTTACATTGGTTTTTCTTACATGTTTTTCACTCATGACTTGCATGATTTTGTACTAGCATTACACACTCGCCAAGTGTTTGATAAAATGTCTTTTTAAAGATTTTTAAAGTTTTGATGATTATTGGTTTATTTATGTCTCAAGTGACTTAATGATGATTTTGAGTTTTCTAAAGATGTGTTTAATTTATGAAAATATTGATGATGTTGTAAAGCCAAATTAAGTTCTTTTCTTAAAGATTTTTCCTTTTGTGAGCCTTTGATGTTGATGTTAATGCAAGGGTAATGTTTGATGATAATCTAACCTTGCTTTGAAGTTAGGCTCACTATTAGAGGTCAAAGATGCTTTAGAGCTACTCGTGTCATGTTCAGGTGTTTTTTATGAATTATTAAAGCTATGAATACTTTATATATTCCTTAGGATTAGATTTAGCATAGATGGATTATGGGAGTGATCTCTTTCCTTGAACTATATTCCACCATAGGATGAGGTCTTACCCTTGTTTTACTATTGGATCCATTTGGTACACTTTCTCTTGAGGTTCTTCCCGAAATTAGGTCGTGTTACCATAAAGTGAAGCTCTTAATAAAATCCTTCATACCAAATTTGGTCATGTTACCGTAAAGTGAAGCTCTTAATGAAATCCTTCATACGAAATTGGGTCGTGTTCCCATAAAATGAAGCTCTTAATGAAATCCTTCCTGAAATTGGGTTGTGTTCTCGTAAGTTGAAGCTCTTAATGAAATCCTTTCCGAAATTGCATCATGTTCCCATAAGGAAGGTTACTTCATATGAAATTGGGTCTTGTTCCCATAAGTTTGAAGTATGGTTTAGCTTGACAAGTAGACCACCTCTTTATCGATGAGGGGTAATCACCAGGATTGTGAGTTGTAGCTCACTTGGTCTTAATCTATATCGATTGAGGTCTCTTCCCATACTATGTATTATGTTATCTGTAATTTGAATGATTTCCGAAGCATGTCTTACTTCAAGCATTGACCATGCATGCTATATAGCTATTATACTTTTCCATTGGTTATAATTATGCATTTTGATTATGTTATCCATCTCTTGTTACATTGCATCCTACATACTCAGTACATTCAAATGTAATAACTTATACTCTGTACCTACATGATGTTTCCATGCAGGAACCGGAGCCCAATTTTACTATCCTTCTCCACGTGATTAGTTTGACATCTTGAAGATGAGCTTGGTTAGTACTCAAGTTCGAGGACACAATCAGTTTTCTCTTGCTATTTCTAAGAATTCTTATGTTGATATTTGACATTATGAGGGTGAGCCTGGAAAGAGATTTGGCCCCTGCTCCAGTCTAAGTTTAGAGGTGTTGTTGGAATATTATGATGTATCTACGCTATGAGCTTGACTCTTTATGTTTTTATGATATCAAAGATTTTCCTTAGTCCTTTTATCCCTATTTTGACTCTTTTGTTGTTGTTTAATTGCTTCTGTGACCAAGGATATGTGTATTATTTGCTAAAAGGATTGTTTGGGGTCCCTTTGGGTTCTCCATTTGTCATGTCAAGTCTAGGCCCTAGTTTGGGTCGTGGATCGTGACATTCCTAACCCTTACCTATTGTCCCAGTATAACCTCCCCTTGGCCCAGTTCAGTTGATCAGACGATAAACATCAATTGAATCTGTCAATTAATCTTTTTTTCTATTCATTACTACCTTGGTCCAATCAGTAACACTAGGCGAGTTCTAATGTTGGTCACCATTAGTATGCATTCAAAATGAAGAGATTTATTTAATACATGCATGCACACTTTTCAAGAATTATGAATAATTCAATTTTACCTTGTTGCTTCTTCATAGTTCTCACAACCTTAGTTGTGGATTTAGCTACTCATGATCAGTATAAATGCAAGACTCATGAATTTGAATAATACAATTGAGTACTTACACAATGAAATTAAGCACAAGAAAATCTAAAGCTTCAATTAGAATCACAAGATTGCAATTAGAAGATGAAACAAAGTTTCCAAGTGTTTTGCAAACTCTCTAATACTTCATTCTTCGTTCTCCCCTCACTTTTTATGAAAAATAACCTTAAAACCTATTTATAGTATTTAAAATACAAATCCAAAACAAAATAGGATAGTTGGGTCTGCAGGCTCTATGAGGTGCTCTAGAGGTCGTATAGTGATTTACGGCTCGTAGTCGAGCTTTTGTAATCTATTGTTGGGATTCTGGACTTGGCTTCTATGACACCCCTCTACAACCCATAAAAGGTTCTATGGCCTGTAGGAGTTTCTTCTGATGAAATTTCAAAAAGTCCTCCTTCTCCGATCCTCAGGATATGAGACTAGGTCTACAACTCATAAAGTCCTCTACGTCTCATCTGCATGTTGGAAGACCAAACTTCAAATATCCAACCTTTATTGGAATTGCACACGAAACCCCCTTTACGGCTCATAGAATACTCTATGGTCTGTAGAAGGCTCCATGGATCCTCAAATTCAGTAACTTCTGCATATTTTGCCCAAAATTAATACCAACCTTGAAATCCTGCAAAACAAACATTAAAACACATCAAACTTACCAATATCGCATTGAGAACACATAAAATTCCAAGTTATAAACATCAAAAATGTTGTATTTTGATAGCATATCAATACCCTCAACTGAAAATTATTGCTTGTTCTCAAGTGACGGACTTAATCTATATAAGCAGTACAGTAACAAGTAAACCTCAATCTAACGGCCTACATCCCATCAACTTGAGCATAGTTACCCACACCACTTTCTAAAACACAATCAAATAGTTATCCTCCAAACCAACACAAATCAATGTATGTGACAATGCAAATTTGACAAGCAAGATAACCATCAACAAGCCACAATCATTAAATAAGCCTAATGTTAACAATGCAATATAAGTGCCCTCGTAGAAAGAAGTCCCATATTTCACTCACAATGATGTTTTCATGTATAATCCTAGGGCTATGCAAAATCACTCACTCTTACAAAAGATATTCATGTATCATGCCTAATACAAGATGCTTGCCATATACTAATGATTAAGACCTTTGACTACTTGGACTAGGATCACTTTAGGACTTTACATGCTTATAACATAGAATTAGAGGGCTTTGGTATGATATTTTTGGAACATTGTGACTAAAGGCCCTCCTTGAAAATGTCTTTTTCTATACTTTTGCCCTACCAATACTATTAGTTTCATTCCAATCTCCCTTTCTCCTATTTCAAGCTTTTCTGGGTTCTTTCCTTTTCATTTTTTAGCTTTTTTGTTTTGTTTTTATACTTTATTTTTCTTTTTAGCTCATAACTAAGGCATTACTCATTTTCCTTGCACTCGGTACATACTTTTCCTCCTTTTCCATGTATCACTAACTTTCCTCCTCATTTTGTGTTTCATCCCTACACTAGCCACCCTCAATTTAAGCTTTGGGCCTAAGTTGAGATGCACATTATCTAACCTCGGAACCAAGGCCACTTTTGGTAGCCACCCTCAACTTAGGTGTTTTGCCTCAATCAAGGTGTATAATATTCAAGGAAGGACCAGAGCCAGTTTTAGGATTTTATAACTAATAAAGAATGATCACCTAGGTTTTTACAAAGAAAAGGTACATTTTAGGCTCAAACATTAAGATCAAGGGATATTTCACACATTTGGTTGGTCATTTAGGCTAAGTAGACTGTTATAAACAATGGTTAAGATCCTTCCCTAATCCAACTAACCTAAAGTCTAAATAAGAGGAACAGTGCAAGTTCTAAATTGAAACATAGTAGATGAAGTTAGCAAATTAAGTTCATGTCACAACCCAAGCCTATGTCCTAGATGTGGCAAGGCAAATAGGAACCCGAAGGGACCTCAAACGAGTCTTTTAGCATATCATGTACTCATCTTTGGTTGTGGAAACAATGTAAACAAGATTCAATATGACCATAATAAAAATTAAAGCGGGACTAAGGGAAATCTTTCATACTAATAATAGCATAAGAAGAGTCAAGCTCAAAAGCATAAACAACCATAATATAATATCCAATAAAACCTCTACATAGGATGGAGCGGGGTCCAAGACACTTCCTGGGCTCACCCTTAAATGATAAGTATTCAACATAATAAACAAGTCTTAACAAGCATGAATGAAAAGTAGATATTATGCTCAGAGTTGAGGACTCACCAAAGACTTCTTCAAGCAAATCAACTAGCCATATAGAGAAGGATGATCAATAGGAGCTCTAGTCCCTGTATGGTGATATCATGTAGGCTCAGAATATGTGTTAGTACTTAGAATGACCTAAGTATACGGGGTGCAATGTGACAAATAGGTAAGCTATAATAATCAAGATGCATAATCATAATCAATGGATATAAATTCAATATGACCTGTATGATCAATGCTCATATTAAAACATGCATGTAAATATTCAACTTGCATAATATAACATATATATGTGGTAGGAGACCTTAACCGGCATATAAATCAAGCAAGGTACTACTTGGAATCCCAATGTATGACACCTCACCGGAGAGGGTACAGTCTACTTGCCAAGGTAAGCCATACTTGACCTCACTTTGTGGGGGATAGATCCACTAGTAGGCCCTTTTAGGAAAATATAGAATCCTAGGGTGGCACATAGTTTAGAGACTAAGATTTTATATAAAGACCCCGTAAGTCGAGCCCCCACCTTAAGCCTCAATCAGTGCTAAGTCTAGTCCCATAGAATACTTGAAACAATCATAGATTTAATTATAACATGAATAACTTGTTAAGACTTGATAAAATAGTATGAGTAGCTCATTCACATACTTGACCCCTACATGGGTATATACCTTATACTAGACAAGAAAAAATAATGCACGGACTTGACCCCTTCTAGTAGGTATTACATTTAGAATGAAGGTAGAAACTTGTAACATGCTTTACCCCTACTAGTGAGCTTAGCTTGAAAATGAGGATAAATTAGTAAACACGCTTGACCCCTCAAGTAGACATAATTTTGCTCACAAGAGGGTAGAATTAAAGAATAAGGCACAACTTGTCACTTGTAAGTCATAGAAACCTTTCATAAGTTTAATACATGCTTGAGAGCCCATAAATATCATGAGAACACTTGAATTGCAAATCATGCCATAATTCATCATCAACTTAAGAATCCTTATCATATACCTTAGTCAAATGGTGGTTACATGTACACATGCTCAAATTATGCAATTCAAGAGTGTAAAACAAGAATGAGTAAAATTCATTCATTTTGAAGTCACTCAAATCAACCCACCACATTTTAGTAAAACCCGAAATATGGGTATAATGAAATCCAGATCAAAAGTTCACAATAGTTCATATTTCTCATAGCTCATATCATGCATAGTCTCAATGGATATAAATCAATTCATGGAATAAACTTAAAATGGATTTTCATGTATACTTAATCAATGCTTGATAAAACCTAATATAATTTGCATTTATAATGATAATTAGAGATACCTATAAATAATGCTACTTCAAATCATGAAATTTTTATCAAAAGAAAGGGTTGGGCTCCATGGGTGAAAGGACCCATGAATGAAGTCCCACATACCTAAATATTGGAATTCTTGAAGAAAAAGTTGAGAAAGACTTGATTTGGGATCTTCTAATCCAAAGCTTGTTCTTGAGATTATTGAGATTGAATAGAGGGTTTGATAGTGTATTGAGAGGATTTTAAGAGTGTTTCTTGAGAGTTTGAAGGCAAAAAATGGCTCAGTATAGAGGTATTCACATTTAAATAGGCGTTGGATTATTATCCAAATGATCTTGGACAAATCAATAAAACTGGGGAAAATTTGTACTGGTATGTGCCCTAGGCATGACGTGGAACAGGCGCACATGCCAAGTTAGACTATGGCGCACCCCAGGCGTGTCACAGCCTGGGTGTGCATGGCCACTGGAAATCATTCCCATTTTAAAAATTATGTTTTGCTACGAGTGTTTTTAAATTCAATGGCTACCCTTTTCCTAATATATTTTCCCCCTTAATAAGAATATGAAGTTGGATCTTCGAAACCAAGTACAAATTTTGAGATATTTAAGAAATACACTTTAAGGCATTCCAAAGCACTTGAGTGGTATTACAATATCTCCTACTTGGGAACATTCATCCCGAATGTCAAAGAAACATACATAAGAGAAGTGAATAAGAGACTTTTTAGCCCAACAAAAATGCAATAAATGCACTTAAAGATCATTTTTAAGAAGTTTAAAAAACATACATCAAAAATCAACAAAACTTGTTATCATGAACATATATGCATTCAAAAACGACATTAGGGCTGACACTCAAGACTTTAAAGCATAGATGAGACTTAATTTATTACATTTGGATTGAATATAGTGAAAGAGGTACGAATATCATCTCTTCATGTCTGCTTCAGCTTCTCATGTGGCACTTTGAACTTGTTGATTTATTTAAAGGACTTTGACGGATGCTACATCTTTGTTTCTCAACCTTTTCACTTGCCTATCTAATATCTCTACTGGGATCTCCTCATAGGTAAAATTATCTTCCACAAGACCCACAACTTCTAAGGGTACTATAGCACTTGGGTCACCAATACACTTCCTCAACATAGACACATGGAAGACCAGATGAACCATACTCATATCCGTAGGCAACTTTAATTCATAAGCAGCTTTACCAATTCTCCTTAAAATTCCATAAGGTCCGACGAACCTTGGCTCAATTTCTCCTTCTTGCCAAATCGAACCACATCCTTCATGGGTGAGAACTTCAAGTAAACCTAATCATCAACATTAAATTCAAGGTCTCTCCTCCTTATATTAGAATAAGACTTTTATCTACTTTGAGGTGTCTTCAATCTATCCCTTATCAGCCTCACCTTTTTCAAAGACTCAATAACCAAATTTGGGCCTAACAAGACCATTTACTCCATATCAAACCATCCAACTGTGGATCTACAATGCCTACCATATAAAGCTTCAAAAGGAGTCATGCCAATACTAGAGTGGTAGCTATTGTTGTAACCAAACTCAATAAGTGGAAGATATTCATCTCAACTACCCTTGAACTCCAAAACATAAGCCCTAAGCATATCCTCAAGAGTTTAAATTATCCTTTTGGCTTGACTATCCGTTTAAGGATAAAAAGTCATGCTAAGCTTGACCTTGGTACCAAGACCCTTTTTGAAGGATCTCCAAAAATGAGAAGTGAATTTAGAACCACAATAAAAAATATTAGACAGTGGTACCCCATGTAACCTAACCAACTCATGAACATATAACTTAGCATAATCATCGGCACTATAAGTTGTTTTAACCTGTAGAAAGTGAGCCAACTTTGTCATCCTGTCAACAATAATCCAAATAGAATCAAAGTGTTTCTAGTCCTTGGCAAACCAATCACAAAATCCATGTTAATCTCCTCCTATTTCCAAGTAGGAATTTCTATGTCTTGGGCTAAGCCACCTGATCTTTGATGTTCGGCTCTGACTTGCTGGCAATTATGACAACCGACTACAAACTTGGCAATATCTCTTTTCATACCACTCAACCAATACACCTCCCTCAAGTCTCTATACATTTTTGTGGAACCGGGGTGAATAGAGCAGGATGAATTTTGTGTCTCCTTCAAAATTAAATCCCTCAACCCATCAACATTAGGCACCCATAGCCTACCTTGGTACCTAAGGACACCATTTCACCCTTGTAAGAAAACCTCTACTTTATTATCCTTCAAAAAAGCTTTCAATTCTAGCAAAGCGGGATCAAGTTCTTATTTTGACTTAACCTCTTAAATCAAAAAAGATTTGGAGCCATCAAAAACCACTACACCACTATTCTCCACTTTATCCAACCTAACTCCCATCCTAGCTAAACGGTTTACTTCTCTAGCCAGCTCCTTGTTACCATCATCAATATGAGCAAGGCTACCCATGGACAATCTACTTAGAGCGTCGGCCATAACCTTAGATTTGTTGGGATGATAGTGCATAATCATGTCATAATCCTTAAGGAGCTCTAGCCACCTTTTTCGCCTCAAGTTAAAATCTTTTTGTGTGAATACATATAGGAGACTCTTGTGGTCGGTAAGTATATGTACATGAAACCCATACAATAATGATGCCATATTTTCAAGCAAAGACCACAGCCACTAATTCAAGATCACGGGTGGGATAATTATGCTCATGAACCCTTATTTGCCTAGAGGCATATGTTATAACCTTACCATTT
>JAOTQJ010032996.1:0-15828 GCA_025642045.1 Solanum sejunctum
AACTAAATATAAATAAAATATCTACCTTCCAAATATACATTCCAAAAATATAAACAAAATATTTACCTTCCAAATATGCATTCCAAAAATACCTACCAAATATATTTAACACAGAAAAACACAAAATTGTTAGTTACAAAATAGTTTTTATCTCCTTGCCCTAATTTTATGTTGTCATAATCATCAATGATGAATAATGTGTCAAGAACATGTGATAACTCTAATGAGTTGGGGGAGGATCAATTTATAAATATTAATGACTCAATTTAGTGCGTCCATTAAATAATCGATGTACAAATGAGATTTATTTTTTTATTAAATATTTTACATTTGTTGGGGCTCAAATAAAAGGTAGAATACATCGATAGACACCTAAACATCAACCAGGCTTTGTTCATTTTAGACACCTCATGTCATGTTCAACTATGTCATTTTGACACTTTTCAATGAATTGACACGCCGTATGTATTGCATACATTTTAAGTATGTGAAAAACATAAATCTAATTCTTTTTTTAATTTTCTTTATTTCTTCTTCTTCCTTCTCTCACCTTTCAACACTGCCATCGTTGATGTGCTACTAAAATATAACATTTTTGATGCCTAAAATTTAGAATTTTGTGTGTTCTAAAAGCAATGTTAGTAATTTTGATGTGTTTTTATGTTGATTTTGTAGGATTATAGGATCCAGTATGATTTTGGACAAAGTTTTGCAAAGTTGAAGTTTTGGTGATTTACGGACAACTCTACGGGCTGTGGTCCATTCCATGAGCATAAGTTGGTTTCGTGAGTCAGATCCAGTGAAGGGCCAAGTTTTAGATGTTACATCCACGAGTTGTTAGACGAGTCATAGAATACTTCATGGCTTGTAGGTGATTTCGTAGGTGAAAGATCAGAAAATACGTTGATGTTACATTCACAAGTTGTCAGATGAGCCATAGAATACTTCATGGCCTGTAGGTGGTTTCATAGGTGAAAGATCAGAAAATATGTTGAATATTGAAGTATTATCAGATGAAGTCACTTACGATTCGTAAGTCGGATAATCAGTTATAAATAACGTCGTGCCTAGAGGATCAAAGTTTTGAAGCATTTCAGAAAAATCAGCAGACGAAAGCCTTTACGGATCGTAAGTTAGAAGACGACCTATAAGTAGGTCTCGTAAGTTAAAGCATGATTTTGAAAAGTCAAGAGTACGAAGATCAGGTATGGGCCGTGAGTTCACATATGACCCGTAACTCCATCCGTAGAAGTTTTCGAATTCAATTTTTTTATTTTATTTTAGATTTGTATTTTACTTATTATAAATAGATTTTTCTTGAGAGAGAGCACGAGATAGGACAAAAACGACTTGAGAACTCATACTTGATGATTTTTACATTGGGATTATTACATTGTGATTTCTTGTAGAGAATTTTGAATTTCTTGTTCTTCAATTCATCATTGTTGTCGCTTATTATGTTATTCCTTAAAATGATTTCTCATCTATAGTGACTCATGCATAGCTAAATCCACAACTATGGTTATGAAGACCATGAAAAACTAACAAGGTAAAACTGAATAATTCTTAATTCTTGAAAAGTGTGCATGCATATATTAATTAATCCCTGCATTTTAATGCCTTTTAACAGTGGCCAATGTTAAAACTCGCCTAATTCTTACTTGCTGGATCAAAGTAGTAATAAATGGGATAAGCGAATAATTAACAAGATTCAATGTGATCCCTCTCGTCTTATTAGGCTTCAGGATAAAGGATCAAAATTAGGCAAAAATATAAAGTTTTCGAATTTGAAAATTGACTTGAAGATCAGGTTCTATGCAAAGAATAGAGTCTATGGGTGAAAATTTTATTAAAATTGAGTTCAAATAAAAAAAAGATAACTTTTTATAGTTTTAAAATCATAGACTAAAAATTCTCACTTTTGGACATTCAAAATCATGAAATTCAAGACAAAATCCAGATAAAAATCATGAAAATTAATCAGAACAAAGTTAAAAACACTTACCTAAGATAATTCTTCAAAAAACTTCTTCAAAAATCACCCTAAAAACTTGAAATAATTGATAATGGATAAAAATGGAGGTTTCACAATTTAAACACTGTTCAGGTATTACATGTACTCTGCGAAAGAGGAGGGAAAAGCCAACAGAGCTCCGCGAACATGGCTGGAGAGCCTGCGAACATGGAGAAGGATCATTGGCTGCTCCAGGAACGAGGATCGAATCTTATAAATGCGGAGCTTTATGCTCCTCAGATCTTTGCGAACGCGGAGGCTTCTCTGCGAATATGGAGAAGAAAAATGATTGCACTGGAAATCCTTCGCGCCAACAATTTCAACTATGATAGAAACTCAAACCGACTAATCATAACTCTTTTGGAATCAAAATTGCACAAATCAAATATGTATCTATACAAGAAACAATGAGCCAAACTCAATGAAATCATCAAAAATTGGTTTCAAGGCCTTCTTGCCACATTTACCAATGCAATTCATATGAACTAGTTTAAAACTTAAAATTTCAAAATTACCTTTGGCAATTCTAAAAATTATGATGAGACCATTTATAGCATTAGTTTCACTATCCAAAACTACTGGATCTGTCAAAATTTAGAACTGAACTTTCAATCTCCAAATGTTAACCAAAGTCAAATTTTTAGCTCCAAAAATAACTAAAAATGTAACATTTTTGGCTCTGAAAAAAATTAAAAATGCAACTTTGGGTCTAAAAATCTCATTTTAACTCTGAATTCAGTTCTGTAACTTCTCCTAGACTAGTTTTGACATTCTGGATCTAATGGAATCAATGCATCTCGGACACTACACTCGAAACTTAGAATAGTACAAAAACTCACTTTTTAAACAACTTAAACTTTCTAAAATGCCAAAACTCATAATTTCAACTTTTAAAACACATGATTTTACTTTTAACCATATAAATATTTCAAAATAGGTTTAAAACAACTTATAAAAGGGCATAAGCTCAAAAATGACCTACAAAGTCATTACATATATGCTATGACAACTTTATCCTACATCAATATAATACGCAAATTCAGTCATTAGGTATCACAATAAATAATAAAATTCTTACCTTCCACAGGTAGCATCAAGATTAGAGTTGTAGTCAAAAGAGTCTTGAGCTTTTGACAGCTTTCTTCACACTTCTCTGATCACTCAAAAGGCACATCCTTTTAGGTTTGTCTTGTCAAGTGGATAGTAATAGAAGGAAAATCCTTCATAAACCATCGATAGTAATAAAAAAGTCCCAGAGAATTCCTCACCTTAGTGACTAAACTAGGCCAAACCCAATTCTTAATGTCCCGATCCAAGCCTAGGGCCTAGACGTGACACAACGAATGGAAACCCAAAGAGGCCCCAAACAAGCCTCTTAGCATATCATTCGCACATCCTTGATCGCAGAAGCAAATAAACATAAACAAGTGTCATAATTAAAAAGGAAAGCGAGACTAAGAGAAGTCTTTGATAATCACAAAAGTATAAAAGAGTCAAACTTATAGCATAAATACATCATAATATCCAATAACACCTCTAACTTTGAGTGGAGTGAGGGCCAAGACACTCTCCGAGCTCACCCTCATAATGATAAGTTTTCAACATAAGAAGGAGTCTTAACATAACATGAAGTAAGTAGATATTGTCCTCTGAATTGAGGACTCACCAAAGCTTTTTCCAAGAATCAAACTAGCTATGTAGAGGATGATGATCAAAAGGAGCTCTAGTTCCTACTGCAATGAGCCCGGTCAGAGGCCTAAGTGGCTCGACAGTGACGAAGGACACCTGGTGAGATTTTATAGGCCAAGGATCATGAACCAAGTGATTCTGATAGTTTTCTATGGGTGCTAGCCCATGAATTTTGCGGCTGTATGGGACTCCGGTGCAACAGTCTTGAAAAATAATGCAAGTAGATCCGCATACATGGTGATATCATGTAGGCATAGAGTATGCATTAGTATGTTTTAATATAGTAAGTATGCGGGATGCAATGCAACAAAGACATAAATCAATATATTCAAAATGCATAATTATAAGCAATGAATATATAATCTCAACATGACATGCATGATCATTACTTGTAATAAACATGCTTGTAAAATATTAAACTTGCATAGTACATAATACATGTGTGGGAAGAGACCTTAACTGACATAGACCAAGTGAGCTACTATTTGGAATCCAAGGCATGTCATCCCCTTGGCAAGGTGATCGAGGCATGACACCTCCTTGACATGGTGATTGAGGCATGTCACCCCCTCGACAAGGTGTGGTCTACTTGCCATGGTAGCCATACAATGAATAATCTGAGGCATGTCACTCCCTCGTCAAGGTGATCGAGGCATGCCACCCCTTGACAAGGTGTGGTATAACTAGATGGATCCACTAGATATCATGTATAATCCTATGGTGCCACATAGTTTAGAAACTAAAGACTTTATATAAGAATTCCTTGAGTCGAGCCCTCACTTTAAGTCTCAATCGATGCTAAGTCTAATCCCACAAAATACTTGAAATAATCATACTTTAATCGTAACATGAATAGCTTGTGAGAGATGTGTTAACATGACTTGAGTAACTCATAAACATGCATGACCTCTAGTAATGAGCCTAACTTGAATATGAGAGTAGATAATAATTATACATGATCCCTTGCTTTAACATGAATTACTCACAAGAGGTAAAAACCTTAAAATAGGTCTCAACTTGATACTTGCAACATTATATATACTTTTCATGAAATCAATACATGCTTGAAAGTCCTGAATCATCATGAAGTCACTTGACTTGTAAAGCATATAATAGATCGGCAATAACTTGAGAATTCTTGTCATGTCATTTTATCAAACACATGGTGAGTTCATGTTACTTGTTCAAAATCATGCAATTCAAGAGTAAAATAATATGAGTAAACTCAATGCAAATCAACCCACCAACATATAATAAAACCCTCATGTAAGGTACCTTGAAATCCATCACCAAAGCTCATAATAGTTCATAGTTTTATAGCTCAAAACATGTATAATCTCAACAGACAAAAGTAATTCATGGAACAAGCTTGAAATAGATATTTACGCACAATCAATCAATACTTGGTAAAACTCTATCATGATTTATGATCCTAATTCATAATAAAAGATACTCATAGATAATATAAATTGAAAACTTGTAATTTTCATAAAAAGAAAAGATTGGGCTCCATGGGTGAAAGAACTCATGAATGAAGACCCACATCCATTAAACCTGGAGAATCTTAATAGCTTAGTTGGTTGACTACTTGAACTCCCACTTGTTGGTGAGGGTTCGATTCCCCATATTATAATCTCCCTCCCTATTTCCCCTTCTCCTACCCCCAATAAAAAAATCTTGAATTCCTTGAGGTGAACTTGAAGTAGACTTAGAGCTTCAATTAAGTCCTTGAGCCCCAAAATTAAGCTTGAAATCCTTAGATTTGAATGAGAGAATTGATAGAGTCTTAGAGAGATTTTAGAGAGGGTTGTGTGAGTTATAGAGTTGAAAAATGGATAAGTATGGGTGATTTTACGTTTAAGTCAATAATGTTATTGAACTTAAACCTTATGAATGATTACTTTAATGTATTATTATTTAGTAGGACTTCACTTAGCACCGAGTGAGGCTTGGAGTGGGGACTCAACTGAAGGGGTCTCTAGTAGAAACTCCTAGTCTCATAATTATGTGTCACTATAGGTTGCCTTATAGGCTACGCTAGTGGATCCATATTTAGCATTAATGTTAATAAATGAATGAATGTACTATCATATAGTCTACCTTGGCAAAGTACTCTCTCCTTTCTCAATATAGGAGTTATATTGAATTCTATGTTATAACTCTCATGGTCTTATTGTCGGTTAGGGTCACTTTTCACATATATATGATCTCATAAGATGCTTTACATTGTCCCACTCATGGTTTTGATGCATTGACATCCATTTCTGCTGATGTCCTAACTCATTCATTATGATATGTAATTTTGCATAACTAATTGTATCTATGACTTTGTTTACTTATTGCATAACATGGATACATACTTAGTACATTCCATATACTAATGCATACTTTATACCTACATTATCTCATAATAAAGGGTCGAATGTTTATCCTCTTCCTCCTCCTAACAATTGATTTGGCTTGCTATTGAAGACCTATTGGTAAATCCTCATGCTTCAGGGATGAACCTATTTTTATCTAGTTATTTTTATGTTCAAGACTTAAAGACTTTTATCTTCTTTTTTTCATTTGAGGGTGAGCTAGAAATATGTCTTAGCCCTCACCTAGTCTATGGTTAGAGGGATCATTGGATACATTTGTATAGTTGTATATTGATTTTATACTCTTGTTATTATCTCATATTATGTCCCTTAGTCCCTATTTTCTCTTAGTTTTTGCTTTACGATTATATTCATGACCTATAAATGCTAAGAGGCTCGTTTGATATTTTTTCAAGATTCTCATTCCTTGTGTCACACCTAGGGCCTTACTTGAGTGTCATTTCTACTCCAAACAACCTATTCTATCTCTAAGAGTCTTAGGTTGTCTGTATTATACTTTCGTACTACCAAATGGTGATAAATTTTCAAAAAAGTCATTCATGTTGTCCTTTTAAGTTACTCAGATTTGCTACCAAAGCCTGCATCCATTCCTATCAAAATAACCTAAGACTTACTTTAGTGGAATATGATCTTTTGATTGGCTTTACTAAAGATGTTGTTCTTCATGACAATTGTTCCATATTAGAGGCTAACTGGTAAGCTCCTTTATGCCACCTTTACTAGACCAGGCATCAATTATGTCATACAGACTCTCAACCAATTCATATAATCTCCTAATAAGTCTTATTAGTTGGCGGGTGGTAAAATACCTTAAAGGAAGAGTATGCCAAGGAATGTTGGTGCAAGCCAACCCTAGCTCTATGCTCACTTGCTAGTGTGACATTAATTGGATTACATACCCTAACACTAGAAGATCCATTATAGGAGAAGTAGTTAAATTTGGTGATTCATTTGTATCTTATAAGTCTAAGAAACACTAAACTATTGAAAGGAGATCAATTAAGGCTGAGTACAGGAGCATGATTTCAGTTGTATCTAAGGTTACTTGGTTATTGGAGTTGTTTAATGAGTTTAGTGTACTCATTAAAATGCTAGTTATGATATTGAGTCACAACAAATCAACGATTCAGTTAGTAGCAAACCTAGTCCTCCATATGAGGACCAAACATATTGAGGTAGATTTTCACTTTATTTGGAATAAGAGTAAAGAAGAGGTGGTTGACACAGTCTACGTTCACACTCAACAACAAGTTGTAGACTTATTGACCAAAGAATTAAGTCAAGCTCAACATTTGTATCTGCTATTGAAGCTTAGTGTGCTTGACATTTTGCACCATTCAGCTTGAAGGGATGTATTCCAATATGTTAATATATAGTTTAGTTCCACTAATTTTTCTTTTACTTTTTCATTGTTTTCAGTTAGTTACTAGTACAGTTAGTTACCAGTCTATTTTATTTGTTACTTAGCTGGAGATGAGCTGACAGAGTTATTTAGTCATAATAATCGTGTGATCCTCTTGCTATATATGCAACCTGACCCATGCCCTTTTCCTAGAGCTTCACCATATGAATTGCGATTCAATAAAAGTTCCTCTTTTTTCTTCCATACAATTCAGTTCACAGATGGATTCGTGAGCTAAGTAGCTCACAATTCTACATGTGGAACCAAAAGAAAAAACAAATAAAGAAGCTCCTTTGGGAGACCTAGGATTATTTTGAGGGGGCTATAAATTTGTCATAAAAATCTATAAAGTGTAAAATCTTGAAATTTTATTGTGTTTATGATGTCACTGATGACATCAACGAGAACAAACTTCACCTATAAAAAAGGAGCAACTCCTCATTTAAACACACCAAAATTATAGAAAAAATATTATAAAAAGCAAAATAAAATATATCATAGAATATACAAGAAAATAGTATGTAAAGAGAAATACAGTGTGAGTGATATTTAGTAAGATGAAAAATCAAAGGAGAGTTATTTCTTTGAGTGTGTAGTAGTTACTTTAAGTGTTGTACTCGTGAATGTTGATTTTAAGTAATAAGTCTGAATTTAGAAATGAAGATTGAAAGGAAATGAAGGGTGAAATAATAAGAAAAGTATGGGGGTAATCAAGTAAAGAGAAATGAAGAGTCGTTCCTTCCTCATCTAAAAATAGAGAAAAAATGTTGTTCTTATATTAGGAAACACTCACTCTAACTCTTAAATAGTCAAGTAAAGGGGACTCCATCACGCGGTTGTTGTCGTCGCTTGCTCGGCTGGGCTACCGCTTCGGCTTCAGCTTCGGCTTCGGCTTCAGCAAATGATTTGATTGATAATTTTTTTGGACAAAATGTGTGTAACTAATCTCAAATTTTTCTTTTTCTGATATTTTTTTGTGAGTTATTAATTAATTACTTAATTCTTATTAATTTATGAATTATTTACATCAGACCTGTTATGAACAGATGAGACTGTTCTGAACAAGTATATTCACACTCAATACTGCCTATAAATAGAGGTCATTGCTGCATTCTGAAAAACATGAAAATCCCTTCTCTTATTCTGCATGAATTTTTCTTACAAAGTAAATTCGAGTCTATGTGAAAGCCATTATTGGTTCTTGAGTTCACTAAAAGCTACAAAAATTTGAGGTACCGCTATTCTATAGTTATTAATCTATTCTATCTTAGGAGAAAATAATCCACAAACCTCAAGTACAATGAGGGGATTGAATTCCTTAAGGTCACACAGTGAATTCAGTGGACTCAGATTAGTTTATATTTGGTTTTATTTTTCCTTTGTTTACTGTTTTTATTGTTGTTTGAATAAAAAGGGGATAACAAGCTTTTTCTATTTTTTAGATGAGGGAGAAATGACTTTTTATTTTCCTTTACTTGATTACCCCCACATTTTCCTTATTCTTTCATCCTTCATTTTCTTTCAATCTTTATTTCTTAATTCACACTTATTACTTAAACCCAACAATGACCCACATGAATGGGGAATGACTATTATGTAAAAGATATGCATGAAAAAACATGTGTGATTCATTAGTAAAGAGTAATTGAATCTGGATAAGTAGGTTTCGCTTTGAACTTTCCATAGTGAACATATATTGGATATACTTGGTTAATCGGTAGATGTGATATATTTGAATCGTCGATCTTTGTCGTACACCTAGACAACATAATTCACACAACTAACCCTTTAACTAATTTTTTTTCTCATTGTTTAGTTTGTTTCAGCTATGAACACATCCTGGTTCATAAGTCCATAGAGAACTGGCCTTATCGGATTCTTCTTAAAGCGACTTATACTTCACACTTACATAGGTGAATTCTAAATGTGTTATTCTATAGATACACTATTTTTATATACCTTGTATCAAACTTAGAAATCATTAAAAGGTCATATGACCTTATCCTTGTTCCTGAATATTATCTTATCATGAGAATGGACCTTAACATAGTTTTGATTGTTGAACCATCACCAATGACTTTGTTTGATCTCCTTGAACCTTGATATTGGGATCTACAATCTTCTAGGTAGAGTTATTGCCATGATGGTTTATTCTCAGTCATAGTCCCATTCTCTTTGATGATCTCTAAACTCTCTCTCTTGTTAGGCCTTTTGTAAGTAGATCTGACACATTATTCTTTGACTTTACATAGTCAATTGTGATAATTCTACTAAAGAGTAGTTGCCTAATGGTATTATGTTTTCATCATATGTGACGGGACTTACTATTATACATAATGCTTCCAGCTTTTCCTATTGCCGCTTGACTATCACAATGTATGTATATAGGAGCTGTTGATTTGGGCCAAAATGAAATATCTTCTAAGAAATTTTGGAGCCATCAACTTCTTCACTAGCCTTGTCTAAGGCTATGAACTCAATCTCCATTGTAGATAGAGCTATACATTTTGTTTGGATGATTTTCATAATATTGCTCCTCTACTAATAGTAAACATATATCCACTTGTAGATTTAGTTTCAGCTGACCCATTAATCTAATTTGCATCACTATATCCTTCAACTATAGCTGGATAATTGTTATAATGCAAAATAAAGTTTTGGGTATATTCTAAATACTCCAAAACTTGTTTCATTGCCATCCAATGAGGTTGGTTGGGATTACTCATGTACTGACTCAATTTGCTTAGAGCACAAGCTATGTCTGGTCACGTAGAGTTTATGATGTATATCAAACTTCCCAACATACTGGCATAATCCAATTGAGACTGATTTTTACCTTTATTCTTAGCAAAATTAAGGTTAAGATCAATTGGGATTTTTGTACTTTTATAGTTTAGATACTTGAATTTTTCTAGTACCATTCTGATACAATAAGATCAAAACAATGCTAGACCTTGAGGAGTTCTGTAAATCTTAATTCCTAATATCAAGTCAGCAAATCCTAGGTCTTTCATATCAAATTTACTAGCAAACATACACTTAGTAGCATTTATGTTAGCAATATATTTACTCATTATCAACATATTATCCACATACAAGCAAACAATGATAACTTTATTTGGAGTGTTCTTAATGTAAACACATTTGTCACACTCATTAACTTTGAAATCATTTGAAAACATTGTCTGGTTAAATTTTGCATGCCATTGTTTGGGTGCTTGTTTGAGACCATACAAAGACTTAACAAGTTTGCACACGTTTTTTTATTTTTAGGAACTGTGAACCCTTCTAGTTGCTCCATATAAATTTTTTTCTCTAAATCTCCATTTAAGAAGGATGTTTTGACATCCATTTGATGAATTTCTAGATCGTACACTATAGCTAACACTATTAACATTTGAATTAACATAATTCTCATTCCCGATGAGTACGTATCAAAGTAGTCAAGACCTTCACATTATCTAAATCCTTTAACAACAAGCCTAGCTTGGTATTTTGTCAATAGTGCTACCAACTTTCATTTTCCTTTTGAAAATCTATTTAGACCCTAGGGGTTTATTTCCAGGAGGAAGATCAACCAATTCCCATGTATGATTATTCATTATGGATTCAATCTCGCTATTAACTGCCTCTTTTTAATATTGTGCTTCTGAAGAAATCATAGCTTCTTTGAAGGTTTGAGGCTTATTTTCTAATAAAAAAGTTATAAAATCAAGTCCAAAAGAAGTCGAGGTCTTTTGATGTTTGCTATGCCTTGGATTTTTCTTATTATGATCACTCTTCTTTATTTCTTCTTGAGGCTGTTTAGTGCTTTCATTAGATAGATTCATGTTCTTTCTTATACATATATATTATTTCAAAGAACTCAGCATTATCTGATTTAATTACCGTATTAACATGAATATCAGGATTTTTGGATCTATGCACCAGAAATTGATATGCTTTACTATTCAAGACATATCCTATGAACACATAATCAACCATCTTCGGTCCTATATTTGTTCTTTTAGGTTTAAGAATCTGGACCTTAGCCAAACACCCCCACACTTTCAAGTATTCAAGGTTAGACTTTCTCTTTTTTCATTTTTTATATGGAATAGATTGTGTTTTACTATGGGGTACTCGATTGAGTATTCGATTAGCCATAAGGATAGTTTTCCCCTACAAGTTTTGGGGCAAACTAGAATTGATTAATATGACATTCATCATTACCTTGAGTGTTCAATTTTTCCTTTCAGCAATACCATTATATTATGGTGTGTAAGGTGTTGTTGTTTAATGAATCATGCCATTTTTTTAAATATATTTCCTTAAAAGGAGATTCATATTCTCTAACTTATCACTCTTGATCATTTTGATCTTTTTGTTAAGTTGTGTTTCAACTTCACTTTTGTACTGTTTGAATGCTTTAATTGCCTCGTCTTTATTGCTAAGTAAATAAACATAGTAATATTGCGTATAGTTGTCAATAAATGTGATGAAATACTTCTTTCCACCATAAGAAGGTATTGACTTCATGGCACAAATATCTGTGCGAATTAAGTCTAAGGGATTTGAATTCCTTTCAACAGACTTATAAGGATGTTTAACATACTTGACATTTTGACTGTTTGTTTGCAAACTTAGGCAAGAGATTAAAATTACTCATTTTTCGCAAGATTTTATAGTTTACTTATCCTAAACGTGAATTCCATAGATCATTTGACTCAAGTAAATAAGAATAAGTCTTAACTTTATTACTTTCAACAACAATTACATTCAGTTTGGAAAGACCTTTTAGTAAGGTAGCCTTTTCCTACATACATCTCATTTTTGCTAAGTACAACTTTATTAGAAACTAGAACACATTTGAATCCATTCTTGATCAAGAGACTAGCAGAAACTAAGTTCTTCCTCATTTGTGGAACATGACAAACTCTTGTTAGAGTCACTTTGTCAGATATGATCTTTAAACATACTTTGCCATAACCTTCAATTTTTTTTGTGGAAGAATTTTCCATGTAAATGGTCTCATCAGGTGAAACAAGGGAATATGTTACAAAAATTTTTTTTACAACACAAATATGTGAAGTGGGTCTAGAATCAAACCACCACTCCTTGGGATTTCCTAGCAAGTTGTGTTGAGTCAACATGGCACATAAGTTCTTCACTTCTTCATTCTTCGCAATCATATTTGCTTGATTCTTTTTCTTTTGCTTCTTGAAGAGCGGCAATCAACAACTTTATGTCCAACCTTCCCACAATTATGACAATTACCCTTGAACCTCTTTTTAGGCGGATTACCTTTTGGTCCAAATGACTTTTTTCTCTTTTAGCATTTGGTCCTTCTCCAAATGACAATTCTTGAGTTTGTTTGTAACCTCTTTTCTGCTGCCTTATTGTCCTTTCAATTTTTAAGTGAATAATTAAATCTTTAACAGTCATCACCTTACATTTATACTCCAAGTAATTCTTGAAGTCCTTCCAAAGTGAGGGTAACTTCTCAATAATGGTTGCCACTTGGAAAACATCATTCATAACCAATCTTAACTTAAAGATTGTGTGAGTATTAAGAATAAATTTAATATGTTTAAACTAGGTATTAAATAAATTTATATCTTTTGCAAGGAGGTATGAATTATAACCTGCAACTCTTGAACTTGGGTAACACAGGCTTACAGTCTACCATTTTATAATTCAGGAACTTTGCCACAATAAATTTTTTCATTTCGGCATCTTCAGTTTTGTATTTCTTTTCCAAAGCATCCCATAATTCTTTGGAAGTCTCAATATTACTATACACACTGTACAAATCATCTTGCAGGCCACTCAGTATATAGTTCCTACATAAAGAATTTGTGTACCTCCAAATTTCGATCACCAAGAGTCGTTCATCATCCGGAGTTCTTTCAGTCAGTACAAGAACATTCTCATTAATGTATCTCTGTAGACTTAGGATAGTCAAGTAGAAGAACATCTTCTGCTGCCACATTTTAAAATCAATCCCAGAAAATTTTACAGATTTTTTTGTCGGTAGAATTGTAGGAGCAACATTTAAATTACTTGAAGATGGAACAGATAGTATTGTAGCAGTCGTTGTTCCAATATTCACTTCATTTGAGTTAGATATTTTTTCTGTCACAAAGAGAAAAATTCTCAACTCTTAGAAGATTCAAAAATTTTATAAGTAGGAATACAGAAAGGGAAAAAAATTAATTTGTTATCACTTTTGTATTCAAACACCAATAGAAACAACAAACAAATTAAAAATAAAACCAAATATAAACTAATCTTAGTCTACAGAATTCATCGTGTGTCCTTAAGGAATTTAATCCCCTCAATATACCCGAGGGTTGTGGATTATTTCCTCAGGATAAAACAAATTAACGACTACACAATAGCGGTACTTCAAATTCTTGTAGTTTTCAGCGAACTCAAGAACCAACAACGACTTTCACACAAACTCGAATTTACTTTGTAAGAAAAACTTATGTAGAAGATAGAAAGATTTTCATGTTTTTAAGAATGTAGCAATGACCTCTCACATCATTTGCCGAAGCCGAGCGATGACGATGATGGTGCGGGGGGAGGGGGGAGTCCCCTTTACTTGATTCTTTAAGAGTTAAAGTGAGTATTTCCTAATATAAGGACAACACTTTTCCTCTATTTTTTAGATGAGAGAGAAATGACTCTTCATTTCTCTTTACTTGATTAGCCTCACGTTTTTCTTATTCTTTCGGCCTTCATTTTTTTTCAATCTTCATTTTTCAATTCATACTTATTATTTAAACCCAACAGTGATTGCGGAGTTGAAAATTCTTTGCTATAATAATGTCAATTGCTTCTATTTACCTGTGATTTTTAGCTTATTTAAAAGAATTTGCATATAAAATTCTTCATATTATGATTTTTTTTTCTATTTTATTTTCATTATTTTAATCATCTACCACTTCTGCTTACTCTCTAGACTAGGAAATTTTGGGGATGAGTATGATGTGCTACTCCCTGGTCTAGTAATGGATGAGTACCATTTACTCTCTCGTTTCTTAACACACACAGTTGGAGTACATAATTAAATTAGACAATCTATTTTTTAAAGCAATTTATATTTTAATTATCAAATTTCACTTGATTATTTAACATTCTGTTAAACTTTAACCAAACATTCTACCTAACCAATTCAAAATTTTACTTTTTTATGTGATCATTTATTTTGTTCACAAAAGACCAGAGATTTTATTTACAATTTTATTTACACTCAACCAAAATTTTCATCGTAACCCAAATAAATAATTCGAACATAAACTAACATAAGTTAACAAACAAATGATAAATAATTTCAACAAATATACTTGGATGCTTGCACTGGAATTTCTTGCCAACTAGTCACACGAATAAGTACTTGTTTTTATTGTTACTACAATATCTTCAACTTGACGATCACACAAATACTAGTTATAGATGATGTTTCTCATTTTCCAGTTATGCGGGAATTTAGCTTTGTAATCAGTCCAAAGTTGAGTAAGTGAACAAAAGAATGATTACTATAGTCATTTCTCATTTCTTTGTTAAGTTGTGCCACGAACCCATTTCTCAAGCTGTTGCAGTAATCAAGAAATCGAGCAGTCACATGGTAGCCTTGGTCCCAACGATCGCCCTGGCCTGGCTTCACCCAGTGGCTTGGCGCAAGACCAGCTATCAGCCTCACATAATCAGCAATTCCATCCTCCAGGAGCATTACCGTCGTGGTATAATACTCCGGTCATCTCTCTCCTAACCTTGGATGTACCTGAAAAACCAAATTCAACATTTAAATATCACCTAATTATAAATATATACATATACTTGAATCAATTTATGCATACCTTGCACTAACATGAATCTCATTGGCTACTCCGTCCATGTCATCGACGAACACGCTTACTTTTGGCACGTTATTGCGGTCAGCCGGAGAATTCTGCTGGAAGATATTCCATATGAAGGAAGTGGCGGCTGACAGTGTCTCCCGACTACATTGAGCTCCGCCACAACATCAACTTTTTGGGTGAATGTTGCTAGGATGAATAAAGAAAATCTTATGAGCCATTGCTGATTTATAATGAAAAAGAAAGCATTTATGTAGTTTTTCAGTAGAATCAAGTCAATTGGAAAACAAAAACGAAACATTAGAGGAAAATTTTCAATTACTTGGTCATGGAATTAATGTTATCTTGAAATTTTGAATCAACTATTTTTAAATAAATTATTTTAAAAATATTATTTAGACATAAATAGTAAAATGAATAATCATGTTTTAAGCTCTCATTTAAATCTAAGTCAAGCTTATTCATGTCATTAAATACCATCATGGGTCCTCTACATCA